>CM038400.1:117378547-117525725 GCA_021498475.1 Saguinus midas | reverse complement strand
TCTTGTGTGACCATATGAAACAGGATGCTGTCTATCTTAAATATTTGTATTATTCAGTGAATCTCTGAATGAGTGGCCATATAAAATAGACTAGTGTCTATTCCACACGTGTGCATTATTCAAACAGGTTCTGTATGAGTGTCCATATCAAATAGTCTCCTGACTATTCCACAGGTGTGCATTATTCACTGAGGCTCTGAATGAGTGGCCATATGACCTGGACTCTGACTATTCCACAGGTGTGCATTATTCACTGAGGCTCTGAATGAGTGGCCATATAAAATAGACACCTGACTATTGCTCCATTGTGAATTATTCAATAAGGTTCTAAATGAGTGGCTATATGAAATAGACTCCTTACTATTGCCCCATTGTGCATTATTCACTGAGGCTCTAAATGAGTGGCTATATGAAATAGACTCCTTACTATTGCCCCATTGTGCATTATTCAAACAGGTTCTGTATGAGTGTCCATATCAAATAGTCTCCTGACTATTCCACAGGTGTGCATTATTCACTGAGGCTCTGAATGAGTGGCCATATAAAATAGACTAGTGTCTATTCCACACGTGTGCATTATTCAAACAGGTTCTGTATGAGTGTCCATATCAAATAGTCTCCTGACTATTCCACAGGTGTGCATTATTCACTGAGGCTCTGAATGAGTGGCCATATGAAATTGTTTCCTGACTAGTCCACAGGTGTGTATTACTCAGTGAGGCTCTTCTTGTGTGACCATATGAAACAGGATGCTGTCTATCTTAAATATTTGTATTATTCAGTGAATCTCTGAATGAGTGGCTATATGAAATAGACTCCTTACTATTGCCCCATTGTGCATTATTCAAACAGGTTCTGTATGAGTGTCCATATCAAATAGTCTCCTGACTATCACACATGTGTGTATCATTCACGGAGCTGCTTAATTTGGGGCTACCTTAAATAGGGTCCTGACTACTCCACAGCTGTTTATTATGCACTGAAGCTCTGAATGAGAGGCCATATGAAATAGACTCCTTACTATTGCCCCATTGTGCATTATTCGGTAATGCTGTGATTGAGTGGCCATATGACCTGGACTCTGACTATTCCCAAGGTGTGTATTCTTCAGTGAGTTTCTGAATGAGTGGCCATATAAAATAGACTAGTGTCTATTCCACACGTGTGCATTATTCAAACAGGTTCTGTATGAGTGTCCATATCAAATAGTCTCCTGACTATTCCACAGGTGTGCATTATTCAAACAGGTTCTGTATGAGTGTCCATATCAAATAGTCTCCTGACTATTCCACAGGTGTGCATTATTCACTGAGGCTCTAAATGAGTGGTAGTATGAAATAGAATCCTGAGTATTCCCAGGTATGTATTATTCACTGAGGCTCTGAATGAGTGGCCATATAAAATAGACTAGTGACTATTCCACAGGTGTGCATTATTCACTGAGGCTCTGAATGAGTGGCCATATAAAATAGACTAGTGACTATTCCACAGGTGTGCATTATTCACTGAGGCTCTAAATGAGTGGCTATACGAAATAGAATCCTGACTTTCCCCAAGGTGTATGTTATTCAGTTAGGCTCTGAATATGTGGCTATATGAAATAGAATTCTGACTACAATACAGGTGTTTCTTATTCAATGAAGCTCTGAAATAGATGCCATATGTAATAGCGTCCTGAGTATTCCCACGTGTGCATTATTCACTGAGGCTCTGAAACTTTGGCCATATGAAATTGTTTCCTGACTAGTCCACAGGTGTGTATTATTGACTCTGACTCTGAATATTTGGGCATATGGAATAGACTAGTGACTATTCCAAAGTTGTGTATTACTCACTCAGGCTTTGATTTTGTGGCCATATAAAATAGACTAGTGTCTATTCCACACGTGTGCATTATTCCTGAGGCTGTAAATGAGAGGCTATATAAAGTAGACTCCTAACACTTCCCCAGGTGTGTATTACTCAGTGAGGCTCTTCTTGTGTGACCATATGAAACAGGATGCTGTCTATCTTAAATATTTGTATTATTCAGTGAATCTCTGAATGAGTGGCTATATGAAATAGACTGCTGAGTACTTTATATTTGTGCATTATTCACTGAGGTTACGAGTCAGTGGCCATATGAAATATAATCCTGACTAATCCACACGTGCATATTATCCACTGAGGCTATGAATGAGTGTCCAAATGAAATAGACTCCTGGCTATTCCACAGGTGTGCATTATTCACTGAGGCTCTGAATGAATGTCCATCGAAAATAGACTCCAAATTATTCTCCATGTGTGCATTATTCACTGAGGCTCTGAATGAGTGGCCATATGAAATAGACTCCTGGCTACTCCACAGGTGTGCATTATTCACTGAGGCTCTGAATATGTGTCTACATGAAATAGACTCCTGACTACACCACATTATTCAGTGATTCTCTGAATGAGTGGCCATATGAAATAGACTCCTGGCTACTCCACAGGTGTGCATTATTCACTGAGGCTCTGAATGAGTGGCTATATGAAATAGACTGCTGAGTACTTTACATTTGTGCATTATTCACTGAGGCTCTGAATGAGTGGCCATAGGAAAGAGACTTCTGACTATTCCACAGGTGTGCATTATTCAGTGATTCTCTGAATGAGTGGCCATATAAAATAGACTCCTGGCTACTCCACAGGTGTGCATTATTCACTGAGGCTCTGAATGAGTGGCCATATAAAATAGACTCCTGACTATCACCCAGGTGTGTATTATTCAGTGAATCTCTGAATGAGTGGCTATATGAAATAGACTCCTGGCTACTCCACAGGTGTGCATTATTCACTGAGGCTCTGAATGAGTGGCCATATGAAATAGACTCCTGGCTACTCCACAGGTGTGCATTATTCACTGAGGCTCTGAAATTTTGGCCATATGAAATTGTTTCCTGACTAGTCCACAGGTGTGTATTATTGACTCTGACTCTGAATATTTGGGCATATGGAATAGACTAGTGACTATTCCAAAGTTGTGTATTACTCACTCAGGCTTTGATTTTGTGGCCATATAAAATAGACTAGTGTCTATTCCACACGTGTGCATTATTCACTGAGGCTCTAAATGAGTGGCTATATGAAATAGACTCCTGACTATCACCCAGGTGTGTATTACTCAGTGAGGCTCTTCTTGTGTGACCATATGAAACAGGATGCTGTCTATCTTAAATATTTGTATTATTCAGTGAATCTCTGAATGAGTGGCTATATGAAATAGACTGCTGAGTACTTTACATTTGTGCATTATTCACTGAGGTTACGAGTCAGTGGCCATATGAAATAAAATCCTGACTAATCCACACGTGCATATTATCCACTGAGGCTATGAATGAGTGTTCAAATGAAATAGACTCCTGGCTACTCCACAGGTGTGCATTATTCACTGAGGCTCTGAATGAATGTCCATCGAAAATAGACTCCAAATTATTCTCCATGTGTGCATTATTCACTGAGGCTCTGAATGAGTGGCTATATGAAATAGACTCCTGGCTACTCCACAGGTGTGCATTATTCACTGAGGCTCTGAATATGTGTCTACATGAAATAGACTCCTGGCTACTCCACAGGTGTGCATTATTCACTGAAACTTTGAATGAGAGGCCACATGAAAAGTCTCCTGACTATTCCACAGGTGTGCATTATTCACTGAGGCTCTGAATGAGTGGCCATAAAATAGACTCCTGACTATCACCCAGGTGTGTATTATTCAGTGAATCTCTGAATGAGTGGCCATATAAAATAGACTAGTGACTATTCCACAGGTGTGCATTATTCAGTGATTCTCTGAATGAGTGGCCATATAAAATAGACTAGTGTCTATTCCACACGTGTGCATTATTCACTGAGGCTCTGAATGAGTGGCTATATGAAATAGACTCCTGGCTACTCCACAGGTGTGCATTATTCAGTGATTCTCTGAATGAGTGGCCATATGAAATAGACTCCTCATTATTCTCCATGTGTGCATTATTCAAACAGGTTCTGTATGAGTGTCCATACCAAATAGACTCCTGGCTACTCCACAGGTGTGTATTACTCAGCGATACCCAGAATTAGAGTTCATATGAAATAGACTCCTGACTATCACCCAGGTGTGTATCATTCAGGAAGGCACTTAATTCGTGGCTATCTTAAACAGCGTCCTGATTACTCCATAGAAGTTCATTATTCACTGAAACTTTGAATGAGAGGCCATATAAAATAGACACCTGACTATTGCTCCATTGTGAATTATTCAATAAGGTTCTAAATGAGTGGCTATATGAAATAGACTCCTGACTATCACCCAGGTGTGTATCATTCAGGAGGCACAGAATGAGTGGCCATATAAAAATGCTCGACTATTACCCTGGTGTGCATTATTCACTGAGGCTCTGAATATGTGTCTACATGAAATAGACTCCTGACTATCACCCAGGTGTGTATTATTCAGTGAATCTCTGAATGAGTGGCCATATAAAATAGACTAGTGACTATTCCACAGGTGTGCATTATTCACTGAGGCTCTGAATATGTGTCTACATGAAATAGACTCCTGACTATCACCCAGGTGTGTATTATTCAGTGAGTCTCTGAATAAGTGGCCATGTGAAAGAGATTCCTGACTTATCAGATATACATATTATTCACTGAAACACTGAAAGAGTGGCCTTATGAAATAGACCCATTTTACTCCACAGGTGTGCATTATTCAGTGATTCTCTGAATGAGTGGCCATATAAAATAGACTAGTGACTATTCCACAGGTGTGCATTATTCAAACAGGTTCTGTATGAGTGTCCATATCAAATAGTCTCCTGACTATTCCACAGGTGTGCATTATTCACTGAGGCTCTGAATATGTGGCTATCTTAAACAGCGTCCTGATTACTCCATAGAAGTTCATTATTCACTGAGGCTCTGAATGAGTGGCCATATGAAATAGACTCCTTACTATTGCCCCATTGTGCATTATTCAGTGATTCTCTGAATGAGTGGCTATATGAAATAGACTCCTGACTATCACCCAGGTGTGTATTATTCAGTTAGTGTCTGAATTTTTTTGAAATAAAGAAGAGAGAAAGAGGAAGAAAAAGAGGGAGAGGACAGAAATGTGCTTTATTCTGAATGGGTGTAATATGGCAATCAATATTTGTGTATTTAAAGTGGAGAATGTATATTTTGTGTATTTAAAGTGGAGAGCTCTATAAGTACTTATTAAGTTTACTGTGCCAGATCTGAGTTCAAGTCCTGGATATCCTTGTTAATTTTCTGTCTCATTGAGTCTAAATCTCTTTATGGGTCTTATGTATCTGGGTGTTAGGATACATTGTTCCTTTTGCCACTCCATCTTTTTGCTTTGAAATCTGTTTTATCAAATGCATAAATTGCAACTGCTGCTTTTGTTTATTTATTTATTTTCTCTCCATTTGGTTGGTAAATCTTTCTCCAACACTTTGTTTTGAGTCTTGTGTATCTTTGGATAAAAATGGGTCTTGATTTGGTTCTCTTTAAGTCTGTTATTGGTGTATAGGAATGCTTGTGATTTTTGAACATTGATTTTATATCCTGAGACTTTGCTGAAGTTGCTTATCAGTTGCAGGAGCTTTTGGGCTGAGGTGATGGGGTCTTCTAGGTATACTATCATGTCGTCTGCAAATAGAGACAATTTGGCTTCCACCTTTCCTATTTGAATACCCTTTATTTCTTTTTCTTGCCTGATTGCTCTGGCTAGAACTTCCAGTACTATGTTGAATAGAAGTGGTGAGAGAGGCATCCTTGTCTAGTGCCGGATTTCAAAGGAATGCTTCCAGTTTTGCCCATTAAGTATGATATTGGCTGTTGGTTTGTCATAAATAGCTTTTATTACTTTGAGATATGTTCCATCAATACCAAGTTTATTGAGGGTTTTAGCATAAAGGGCTGTTGAATTTTGTCAAATGCCTTCTCTGCATCAATTGAGATAATCATGTGGTTTTTGTTTTTGCTTCTGTTTATGTGGTGAATTACATTTATAGACTTGCATATGTTGAACCAGCCTTGCATCCCCGGATGAATCCTACTTGATCATGATGGATAAGTTTTTAATGTGCTGTTGCAATCGGTTTGCCAGTATTTTATTGAAGATTTTGCATCTATGTTCATCATGGATATTGGCCTGAAGTTTTCTTTTTCTTGTTGAGTCTCTGCCAGGTTTTGGTATCAGGATGATGTTGGTCTCATAAAATGATTTGGGAAGGGTTCCTCTTTTGGATTATTTGGAATAGTTTCAGAAGGAATGGTACCAGATCCTCTTTGTGTGTCTGGTAGAATTCAGCTGTGAACCCATCTGGACCTGGGCTTTTTTGTGTGGTAGGCTCTTAATTGCTGCCTCAACTTCAGACCTTGTTATTGGTCTATTCATAGTTTCGGCTTCCTCCTGGTTTAGGCTTGGGAGGACACAGGCGTCCAGGAATTTATCCATTTCTTCCTGATTTACTAGTTTATGTGCATAGAGTTGTTTGTAGTTTTCCTTAAAGAGGTCCCTTACATTCCTAGTGAGTTGTATTCCTAGGTATTTTATTTTCTTTGTAGCAATTGTGAATGGCAGTTCGTTCTTGATTTGGTTCTCTTTAAGTCTGTTATTGGTGTATAGGAATGCTTGTGATTTTTGAACATTGATTTTATATCCTGAGACTTTGCTGAAGTTGCTTATCAGTTGCAGGAGCTTTTGGGCTGAGGTGATGGGGTCTTCTAGGTATACTATCATGTCGTCTGCAAATAGAGACAATTTGGCTTCCACCTTTCCTATTTGAATACCCTTTATTTCTTTTTCTTGCCTGATTGCTCTGGCTAGAACTTCCAGTACTATGTTGAATAGAAGTGGTGAGAGGGCATCCTTGTCTAGTGCCGGATTTCAAAGGAATGCTTCCAGTTTTGCCCATTAAGTATGATATTGGCTGTTGGTTTGTCATAAATAGCTTTTATTACTTTGAGATATGTTCCATCAATACCAAGTTTATTGAGGGTTTTAGCATAAAGGGCTGTTGAATTTTGTCAAATGCCTTCTCTGCATCAATTGAGATAATCATGTGGTTTTTGTTTTTGCTTCTGTTTATGTGGTGAATTACATTTATAGACTTGCGTATGTTGAACCAGCCTTGCATCCCCGGGATGAATCCTACTTGATCATGATGGATAAGTTTTTAATGTGCTGTTGCAATCGGTTTGCCAGTATTTTATTGAAGATTTTGGCACTATTTTCATCATGGATATTGGCCTGAAGTTTTCTTTTCTTGTTGAGTCTCTGCCAGGTTTTGGTATCAGGATGATGTTGGTCTCATAAAATGATTTGGGAAGGGTTCCCTCTTTTTGGATTATTTGGAATAGTTTCAGAAGGAATGGTACCAGATCCTCTTTGTGTGTCTGGAAGAATTCAGCTGTGAACCCATCTGGACCTGGGCTTTTTTTGTGTGGTAGGCTCTTAATTGCTGCCTCAACTTCTGATCTTGTTATTGGTCTATTCATAGTTTTGGCTTCCTCCTGGTTTAGGCTTGGGAGGACACAGGCGTCCAGGAATTTATCCATTTTTTCCTGATTTACTAGTTTGTGTGCATAGAGTTGTTTGTAGTATTCCCTGATGATGGTTTGAATTTCTGTGGAATCTGTGATGATTTCCCCTTTATCGTTTTTTATTGCATCTATTTGGTTGTTCTCTCTTTTCTTTTTTGTCAGTCTGGTTAGTGGTCTATTTTGTTGATCTTTTCGAAAAACCAGCTCTTGGATTTATTGATTTTTTGAAGGGTTTTTCTTGTCTCTATCTCCTTCAGTCTGACACCTTACACTAAAATTAACTCCAGATGGATTAAAGACTTAAACGTAAGACCTGACACCATAAAAACCCTAGAAGAAAATCTAGGCAAAACCGTTCAGGACATAGGAGTAGGCAAGGACTTCATGAACAAAACACCAAAAGCATTGGCAACAAAAGCCAAAATAGACAAATGGGACCTAATCAAACTTCACAGCTTCTGCACGCAAAAGAAACAGTCACTAGAGTGAATCGGCAACCATCAGAATGGGAAAAATCTTTGCAGTTTACACATCTGACAAAGGGCTGATATCCAGAATTTACAAAGAACTCAAACAGATTTACAGGAAAAAAACAAACAAGCCCATTCAAAATGGGCAAAGGATATGAACAGACACTTTACAAAAGAAGACATACATGAGGCCAACAAACATATGAAAAGTGCTCATCATCATTGGTCATTAGAGAGATGCAAATCAAAACCACATTGAGATACCATCTCACGCCAGTTAGAATGGCGATCATTAAAAATCTGGAGACAGCAGATGCTGGAGAGGATGTGGAGAAATAGGAACACTCTTACACTGTTGGTGGGAGTGTAAATTAGTTCAACCATTGTGGAAGACAGTGTGGCGATTCCTCAGGGACCTATTTGAATACCCTTTATTTCTTTTTCTTGCCTGATTGCTCTGGCTAGAACTTCCAGTACTATGTTGAATAGAAGTGGTGAGAGAGGGCATCCTTGTCTAGTGCCGGATTTCAAAGGAATGCTTCCAGTTTTTGCCCATTAAGTATGATATTGGCTGTTGGTTTGTCATAAATAGCTTTTATTACTTTGAGATATGTTCCATCAATACCAAGTTTATTGAGGGTTTTAGCATAAAGGGCTGTTGAATTTTGTCAAATGCCTTCTCTGCATCAATTGAGATAATCATGTGGTTTTTGTTTTTGCTTCTGTTTATGTGGTGAATTACATTTATAGACTTGCGTATGTTGAACCAGCCTTGCATCCCCGGATGAATCCTACTTGATCATGATGGATAAGTTTTTAATGTGCTGTTGCAATCGGTTTGCCAGTATTTTATTGAAGATTTTTGCATCTATGTTCATCATGGATATTGGCCTGAAGTTTTCTTTTTCTTGTTGAGTCTCTGCCAGGTTTTGGTATCAGGATGATGTTGGTCTCATAAAATGATTTGGGAAGGGTTCCTCTTTTGGATTATTTGGAATAGTTTCAGAAGGAATGGTACCAGATCCTCTTTGTGTGTCTGGTAGAATTCAGCTGTGAACCCATCTGGACCTGGGCTTTTTTGTGTGGTAGGCTCTTAATTGCTGCCTCAACTTCAGACCTTGTTATTGGTCTATTCATAGTTTCGGCTTCCTCCTGGTTTAGGCTTGGGAGGACACAGGCGTCCAGGAATTTATCCATTTCTTCCTGATTTACTAGTTTATGTGCATAGAGTTGTTTGTAGTATTCTCTGATGATGGTTTGAATTTCTGTGGAATCTGTGGTGATTTCCTTTATCGTTTTTTATTGCATCTATTTGGTTGTTCTCTCTTCTTTTTATCAGTCTGGCTAGTGGTCTGTCTATTTTGTTGATCTTTTCAAAAACCAGCTCTTAGATTTATTGATTTTTGAAGGGTTTTTCTTGTCTCTATCTCCTTCAGTTCTGCTCTGATCTTAGTTATTTCTTGTCTTCGGCTAGGTTTTGAGCTTTTTTGATCTTGCTCCTCTAGCTCTTTCAATTTTGACGATAGGGTGTCAATTTTGGATCTCTCCACTCTTCTCATGTGGGCACTTATTGCTATATATTTTCCTCTACAGACTGCTTTAAATGTGTCCCAGAGATTCTGGTACGTTGTGTCTTCATTCTCGTTGGTTTCAAAGAACTTCTTTATTTCTGCCTTCATTTCATTGTTTATCCAATCAACATTCAAGAGCCAGTTGTTCAGTTTCCATGAAGCTGTGCGGTTCTGAGTTATTTTCTGAATTCTGAGTTCCAACTTGATTGCACTATGGTCTGAGAGACTGTTTGTTATGATTTCAGTTGTTTTGCATTTGCTGAGGAGTGCTTTACTTCCAATTATGTGGTCAATTTTGGAGTAGGTGTGATGTGGTGCTGAGAAGAATGTATATTCTGTGGATTTGGGGTGGAGAGTTCTGTAAATGTCTATCAGGTTTGCTTGTTCCAGGTCTGAGTTCAAGTCCTGGATATCCTTGTTAATTTTCTGTCTGGTTGATCTGTCTGCTATTGACAGTGGAGTGTTAAAGTCTCCCACTATTATTGTGTGGGAGTCTAAGTCTCTTTGTAAGTCATTAAGAACTTGCCTTATATATCTGGGTGCTCCTACATTGGGTCCATATATATTTAGAATCGTTAGCTCTTCTTGTTGTATCGATCCTTTGGCCATATGAAATAGACTCCTTACTATTGCCCCATTGTGCATTATTCACTGAGGCTCTGAATGAGTGGCTATATGAAATAGACTGCTGAGTACTTTACATTTGTGCATTATTCACTGAAACTTTGAATGAGAGGCCATATGAAATAGACTGCTGAGTACTTTACATTTGTGCATTATTCACTGAAACTTTGAATGAGAGGCCATATGAAATAGACTGCTGAGTACTTTACATTTGTGCATTATTCACTGAGGCTCTGAATGAGTGGCTATATGAAATAGACTGCTGAGTACTTTACATTTGTGCATTATTCACTGAAACTTTGAATGAGAGGCCATATGAAATAGACTAGTGTCTATTCCACACGTGTGCATTATTCACTGAAACTTTGAATGAGAGGCCATATGAAATAGACTCCTGGCTACTCCACAGGTGTGCATTATTCACTGAAACTTTGAATGAGAGGCCATATGAAATAGACTGCTGAGTACTTTACATTTGTGCATTATTCACTGAGGCTCTAAATGAGTGGCTATATGAAATAGACTAGTGTCTATTCCACACGTGTGCATTATTCAAACAGGTTCTGTATGAGTGTCCATACCAAATAGACTCCTGACTACACCACATTATTCAGTGATTCTCTGAATGAGTGGCCATATAAAATAGACTAGTGTCTATTCCACACGTGTGCATTATTCAGTGATTCTCTGAATGAGTGGCTATATGAAATAGACTGCTGAGTACTTTACATTTGTGCATTATTCAAACAGGTTCTGTATGAGTGTCCATACCAAATAGACTCCTGACTATCACCCAGGTGTGTATTATTCAGTGAATCTCTGAATGAGTGGCTATATGAAATAGACTCCTTACTATTGCCCCATTGTGCATTATTCACTGAAACTTTGAATGAGAGGCCATATAAAATAGACACCTGACTATTGCTCCATTGTGAATTATTCAATAAGGTTCTAAATGAGTGGCTATATGAAATAGACTGCTGAGTACTTTACATTTGTGCATTATTCAAACAGGTTCTGTATGAGTGTCCATACCAAATAGACTCCTGGCTACTCCACAGGTGTGCATTATTCACTGAGGCTCTGAAACTTTGGCCATATGAAATAGACTCCTGACTATCACCCAGGTGTGTATTACTCACTCAGGCTTTGATTTTGTGGCCATATAAAATAGACTAGTGTCTATTCCACACGTGTGCATTATTCACTGAAACTTTGAATGAGAGGCCATATGAAATAGACTGCTGAGTACTTTACATTTGTGCATTATTCAGTGATTCTCTGAATGAGTGGCTATATGAAATAGACTCCTTACTATTGCCCCATTGTGCATTATTCAAACAGGTTCTGTATGAGTGTCCATACCAAATAGACTCCTGACTACACCACATTATTCAGTGATTCTCTGAATGAGTGGCTATATGAAATAGACTGCTGAGTACTTTACATTTGTGCATTATTCAGTGATTCTCTGAATGAGTGGCTATATGAAATAGACTCCTGGCTACTCCACAGGTGTGCATTATTCACTGAGGCTCTAAATGAGTGGCTATATGAAATAGACTAGTGTCTATTCCACACGTGTGCATTATTCAGTGATTCTCTGAATGAGTGGCTATATGAAATAGACTCCTGGCTACTCCACAGGTGTGCATTATTCACTGAGGCTCTGAAACTTTGGCCATATGAAATAGACTCCTGACTACACCACATTATTCAGTGATTCTCTGAATGAGTGGCTATATGAAATAGACTGCTGAGTACTTTACATTTGTGCATTATTCACTGAGGCTCTGAATGAGTGGCTATATGAAATAGACTGCTGAGTACTTTACATTTGTGCATTATTCACTGAGGCTCTGAAACTTTGGCCATATGAAATAGACTCCTGGCTACTCCACAGGTGTGCATTATTCACTGAGGCTCTGAATGAATGTCCATCGAAAATAGACTCCAAATTATTCTCCAGGTGTGTATTACTCACTCAGGCTTTGATTTTGTGGCCATATAAAATAGACTAGTGTCTATTCCACACGTGTGCATTATTCACTGAGGCTCTGAAACTTTGGCCATATGAAATAGACTCCTGACTACACCACATTATTCAGTGATTCTCTGAATGAGTGGCTATATGAAATAGACTCCTTACTATTGCCCCATTGTGCATTATTCACTGAAACTTTGAATGAGAGGCCATATGAAATAGACTCCTTACTATTGCCCCATTGTGCATTATTCACTGAGGCTCTGAATGAATGTCCATCGAAAATAGACTCCAAATTATTCTCCAGGTGTGTATTATTCAGTGAATCTCTGAATGAGTGGCCATATAAAATAGACTAGTGTCTATTCCACACGTGTGCATTATTCAAACAGGTTCTGTATGAGTGTCCATACCAAATAGACTCCTGACTACACCACATTATTCAGTGATTCTCTGAATGAGTGGCTATATGAAATAGACTGCTGAGTACTTTACATTTGTGCATTATTCACTGAGGCTCTGAAACTTTGGCCATATGAAATAGACTCCTTACTATTGCCCCATTGTGCATTATTCACTGAAACTTTGAATGAGAGGCCATATGAAATAGACTCCTGGCTACTCCACAGGTGTGCATTATTCACTGAGGCTCTGAATGAGTGGCTATATGAAATAGACTGCTGAGTACTTTACATTTGTGCATTATTCACTGAAACTTTGAATGAGAGGCCATATGAAATAGACTCCTGGCTACTCCACAGGTGTGCATTATTCAGTGATTCTCTGAATGAGTGGCCATATGAAATAGACTCCTGACTACACCACATTATTCAGTGAGTCTCTGAATAAGTGGCTATATATAATAGAATCCTGACTTTCCCAAGGTGTATGTTATTCAGTTAGGCTCTGAATATGTGTCTACATGAAATAGACTCCTTACTATTGCCCCATTGTGCATTATTCGGTAATGCTGTGATTGAGTGGCCATATGAAATAGACTCCTGGCTACTCCACAGGTGTGCATTATTCACTGAAACTTTGAATGAGAGGCCATATAAAATAGACACCTGACTATTGCTCCATTGTGAATTATTCAATAAGGTTCTAAATGAGTGGCTATATGAAATAGACTGCTGAGTACTTTACATTTGTGCATTATTCAAACAGGTTCTGTATGAGTGTCCATATCAAATAGTCTCCTGACTATTCCACAGGTGTGCATTATTCACTGAAACTTTGAATGAGAGGCCATATGAAATAGACTCCTGGCTACTCCACAGGTGTGCATTATTCACTGAGGCTCTGAATGAGTGGCTATATGAAATAGACTGCTGAGTACTTTACATTTGTGCATTATTCACTGAAACTTTGAATGAGAGGCCATATAAAATAGACTAGTGTCTATTCCACACGTGTGCATTATTCAGTGATTCTCTGAATGAGTGGCCATATAAAATAGACACCTGACTATTGCTCCATTGTGAATTATTCAATAAGGTTCTAAATGAGTGGCTATATGAAATAGACTGCTGAGTACTTTACATTTGTGCATTATTCAGTGATTCTCTGAATGAGTGGCCATATGAAATAGACTCCTGGCTACTCCACAGGTGTGCATTATTCACTGAGGCTCTGAATGAATGTCCATCGAAAATAGACTCCAAATTATTCTCCAGGTGTGTATTATTCAGTGAATCTCTGAATGAGTGGCTATATGAAATAGACTCCTGACTACACCACATTATTCAGTGAGTCTCTGAATAAGTGGCTATATATAATAGAATCCTGACTTTCCCAAGGTGTATGTTATTCAGTTAGGCTCTGAATATGTGTCTACATGAAATAGACTCCTTACTATTGCCCCATTGTGCATTATTCACTGAGGCTCTGAATGAGTGGCCATATGAAATAGACTGCTGAGTACTTTACATTTGTGCATTATTCACTGAGGCTCTAAATGAGTGGCTATATGAAATAGACTCCTGACTACACCACATTATTCAGTGATTCTCTGAATGAGTGGCTATATGAAATAGACTAGTGTCTATTCCACACGTGTGCATTATTCAAACAGGTTCTGTATGAGTGTCCATACCAAATAGACTCCTGGCTACTCCACAGGTGTGCATTATTCACTGAAACTTTGAATGAGAGGCCATATGAAATAGACTCCTGACTACACCACATTATTCAGTGATTCTCTGAATGAGTGGCTATATGAAATAGACTCCTGGCTACTCCACAGGTGTGCATTATTCAGTGATTCTCTGAATGAGTGGCCATATGAAATAGACTGCTGAGTACTTTACATTTGTGCATTATTCAAACAGGTTCTGTATGAGTGTCCATACCAAATAGACTCCTGGCTACTCCACAGGTGTGCATTATTCAAACAGGTTCTGTATGAGTGTCCATATCAAATAGTCTCCTGACTATTCCACAGGTGTGCATTATTCAAACAGGTTCTGTATGAGTGTCCATACCAAATAGACTCCTGACTACACCACATTATTCAGTGATTCTCTGAATGAGTGGCCATATGAAATAGACTGCTGAGTACTTTACATTTGTGCATTATTCACTGAGGCTCTGAATGAATGTCCATCGAAAATAGACTCCAAATTATTCTCCAGGTGTGTATTATTCAGTGAATCTCTGAATGAGTGGCTATATGAAATAGACTCCTTACTATTGCCCCATTGTGCATTATTCAGTGATTCTCTGAATGAGTGGCCATATGAAATAGACTGCTGAGTACTTTACATTTGTGCATTATTCACTGAGGCTCTGAATATGTGTCTACATGAAATAGACTCCTGGCTACTCCACAGGTGTGCATTATTCACTGAGGCTCTGAAACTTTGGCCATATGAAATAGACTAGTGTCTATTCCACACGTGTGCATTATTCAAACAGGTTCTGTATGAGTGTCCATATCAAATAGTCTCCTGACTATTCCACATTTGTGCATTATTCAGTGATTCTCTGAATGAGTGGCCATATAAAATAGACACCTGACTATTGCTCCATTGTGAATTATTCAATAAGGTTCTAAATGAGTGGCTATATGAAATAGACTAGTGTCTATTCCACACGTGTGCATTATTCAAACAGGTTCTGTATGAGTGTCCATACCAAATAGACTCCTGACTACACCACATTATTCAGTGATTCTCTGAATGAGTGGCCATATGAAATAGACTGCTGAGTACTTTACATTTGTGCATTATTCACTGAGGCTCTGAAACTTTGGCCATATGAAATAGACTCCTTACTATTGCCCCATTGTGCATTATTCACTGAGGCTCTGAATATGTGTCTACATGAAATAGACTCCTTACTATTGCCCCATTGTGCATTATTCAGTGATTCTCTGAATGAGTGGCCATATGAAATAGACTGCTGAGTACTTTACATTTGTGCATTATTCACTGAGGCTCTGAATATGTGTCTACATGAAATAGACTCCTGGCTACTCCACAGGTGTGCATTATTCACTGAGGCTCTGAATGAGTGGCCATATGAAATAGACTAGTGTCTATTCCACACGTGTGCATTATTCACTGAGGCTCTGAATGAGTGGCCATATGAAATAGACTCCTGGCTACTCCACAGGTGTGCATTATTCACTGAGGCTCTGAATATGTGTCTACATGAAATAGACTCCTGGCTACTCCACAGGTGTGCATTATTCACTGAGGCTCTGAATGAGTGGCCATATGAAATAGACTAGTGTCTATTCCACACGTGTGCATTATTCACTGAGGCTCTAAATGAGTGGCTATATGAAATAGACTCCTTACTATTGCCCCATTGTGCATTATTCAGTGATTCTCTGAATGAGT
The DNA here is from genome assembly GCA_021498475.1 of Saguinus midas. Classification (NCBI taxonomy): domain Eukaryota; kingdom Metazoa; phylum Chordata; class Mammalia; order Primates; family Cebidae; genus Saguinus; species Saguinus midas. The sequence goes on along the minus strand of CM038400.1, from coordinate 117,509,674 downwards.
GGCTATATGAAATAGACTCCTTACTATTGCCCCATTGTGCATTATTCACTGAGGCTCTGAAACTTTGGCCATATGAAATAGACTGCTGAGTACTTTACATTTGTGCATTATTCACTGAAACTTTGAATGAGAGGCCATATGAAATAGACTGCTGAGTACTTTACATTTGTGCATTATTCGGTAATGCTGTGATTGAGTGGCCATATGAAATAGACTCCTTACTATTGCCCCATTGTGCATTATTCAGTGATTCTCTGAATGAGTGGCTATATGAAATAGACTAGTGTCTATTCCACACGTGTGCATTATTCAAACAGGTTCTGTATGAGTGTCCATACCAAATAGACTCCTGGCTACTCCACAGGTGTGCATTATTCACTGAGGCTCTGAAACTTTGGCCATATGAAATAGACTCCTTACTATTGCCCCATTGTGCATTATTCAGTGATTCTCTGAATGAGTGGCCATATGAAATAGACTCCTTACTATTGCCCCATTGTGCATTATTCACTGAGGCTCTGAAACTTTGGCCATATGAAATAGACTAGTGTCTATTCCACACGTGTGCATTATTCAAACAGGTTCTGTATGAGTGTCCATACCAAATAGACTCCTGGCTACTCCACAGGTGTGCATTATTCACTGAGGCTCTGAATGAGTGGCTATATGAAATAGACTAGTGTCTATTCCACACGTGTGCATTATTCACTGAGGCTCTGAATGAGTGGCCATATGAAATAGACTCCTTACTATTGCCCCATTGTGCATTATTCACTGAGGCTCTGAATGAGTGGCCATATGAAATAGACTGCTGAGTACTTTACATTTGTGCATTATTCAGTGATTCTCTGAATGAGTGGCTATATGAAATAGACTCCTGGCTACTCCACAGGTGTGCATTATTCACTGAGGCTCTGAAACTTTGGCCATATGAAATAGACTAGTGTCTATTCCACACGTGTGCATTATTCACTGAGGCTCTGAATGAGTGGCCATATGAAATAGACTCCTGGCTACTCCACAGGTGTGCATTATTCAAACAGGTTCTGTATGAGTGTCCATACCAAATAGACTCCTGACTACACCACATTATTCAGTGATTCTCTGAATGAGTGGCCATATAAAATAGACTAGTGTCTATTCCACACGTGTGCATTATTCACTGAGGCTCTGAATATGTGTCTACATGAAATAGACTCCTTACTATTGCCCCATTGTGCATTATTCAGTGATTCTCTGAATGAGTGGCTATATGAAATAGACTCCTGGCTACTCCACAGGTGTGCATTATTCACTGAGGCTCTGAATGAGTGGCCATATGAAATAGACTCCTTACTATTGCCCCATTGTGCATTATTCAGTGATTCTCTGAATGAGTGGCTATATGAAATAGACTCCTGACTACACCACATTATTCACTGAGGCTCTGAATGAGTGGCCATATGAAATAGACTCCTGGCTACTCCACAGGTGTGCATTATTCAAACAGGTTCTGTATGAGTGTCCATACCAAATAGACTCCTGGCTACTCCACAGGTGTGCATTATTCACTGAGGCTCTAAATGAGTGGCTATATGAAATAGACTCCTTACTATTGCCCCATTGTGCATTATTCACTGAGGCTCTGAATATGTGTCTACATGAAATAGACTCCTGGCTACTCCACAGGTGTGCATTATTCACTGAGGCTCTGAATGAGTGGCCATAAAATAGACTCCTGGCTACTCCACAGGTGTGCATTATTCACTGAGGCTCTGAATGAGTGGCCATATGAAATAGACTCCTTACTATTGCCCCATTGTGCATTATTCAGTGATTCTCTGAATGAGTGGCTATATGAAATAGACTCCTGACTACACCACATTATTCAGTGATTCTCTGAATGAGTGGCCATATAAAATAGACTAGTGTCTATTCCACACGTGTGCATTATTCACTGAGGCTCTGAATGAGTGGCCATATGAAATAGACTCCTGGCTACTCCACAGGTGTGCATTATTCAGTGATTCTCTGAATGAGTGGCCATATGAAATAGACTCCTGGCTACTCCACAGGTGTGCATTATTCACTGAGGCTCTAAATGAGTGGCTATATGAAATAGACTCCTGACTATCACCCAGGTGTGTATTATTCAGTGAATCTCTGAATGAGTGGCTATATGAAATAGACTGCTGAGTACTTTACATTTGTGCATTATTCACTGAAACTTTGAATGAGAGGCCATATGAAATAGACTCCTGGCTACTCCACAGGTGTGCATTATTCACTGAGGCTCTGAAACTTTGGCCATATGAAATAGACTCCTGACTATCACCCAGGTGTGTATTATTGACTCTGACTCTAAATATTTGGGCATATGGAATAGACTAGTGACTATTCCAAAGTTGTGTATTACTCACTCAGGCTTTGATTTTGTGGCCATATAAAATAGACTAGTGTCTATTCCACACGTGTGCATTATTCACTGAGGCTCTGAATGAATGTCCATCGAAAATAGACTCCAAATTATTCTCCAGGTGTGTATTACTCAGTGAGGCTCTTCTTGTGTGACCATATGAAACAGGATGCTGTCTATCTTAAATATTTGTATTATTCAGTGAATCTCTGAATGAGTGGCTATATGAAATAGACTGCTGAGTACTTTACATTTGTGCATTATTCACTGAGGCTCTGAATGAGTGGCCATATGAAATAGACTCCTGGCTACTCCACAGGTGTGCATTATTCACTGAGGCTCTGAATGAGTGGCCATATGAAATAGACTCCTGGCTACTCCACAGGTGTGCATTATTCAAACAGGTTCTGTATGAGTGTCCATATCAAATAGTCTCCTGACTATTCCACAGGTGTGCATTATTCACTGAGGCTCTGAATATGTGTCTACATGAAATAGACTCCTTACTATTGCCCCATTGTGCATTATTCACTGAGGCTCTGAATATGTGTCTACATGAAATAGACTCCTGGCTACTCCACAGGTGTGCATTATTCAAACAGGTTCTGTATGAGTGTCCATATCAAATAGTCTCCTGACTATTCCACAGGTGTGCATTATTCACTGAGGCTCTGAATGAGTGGCCATATAAAATAGACTAGTGTCTATTCCACACGTGTGCATTATTCACTGAAACTTTGAATGAGAGGCCATATGAAATAGACTCCTGGCTACTCCACAGGTGTGCATTATTCAGTGATTCTCTGAATGAGTGGCCATAAAATAGACTCCTGACTATCACCCAGGTGTGTATTACTCAGTGAGGCTCTTCTTGTGTGACCATATGAAACAGACTTCTAATTACTCCACATGTGCATTATTCAGTGATTCTCTGAATGAGTGGCCATATGAAATAGACTCCTTACTATTGCCCCATTGTGCATTATTCAAACAGGTTCTGTATGAGTGTCCATACCAAATAGACTCCTGACTATCACCCAGGTGTGTATTACTCAGCGATACCCAGAATTAGAGTTCATATGAAATAGACTCCTGACTATCACCCAGGTGTGTATCATTCAGGAAGGCACTTAATTCGTGGCTATCTTAAACAGCGTCCTGATTACTCCATAGAAGTTCATTATTCACTGAAACTTTGAATGAGAGGCCATATAAAATAGACACCTGACTATTGCTCCATTGTGAATTATTCAATAAGGTTCTAAATGAGTGGCTATATGAAATAGACTAGTGTCTATTCCACACGTGTGCATTATTCAAACAGGTTCTGTATGAGTGTCCATATCAAATAGTCTCCTGACTATTCCACAGGTGTGCATTATTCACTGAGGCTCTGAATGAGTGGCCATATAAAAATGCTCGACTATTACCCTGGTGTGCATTATTCACTGAGGCTCTGAATATGTGTCTACATAAAATAGACTCCTGGCTACTCCACAGGTGTGCATTATTCACTGAGGCTCTGAATGAGTGGCCATATGAAATAGACTCCTGGCTACTCCACAGGTGTGCATTATTTAGTGATTCTCTGAATGAGTGGCCATATGAAATAGACTCCTGACTATCACCCAGGTGTGTATTATTCAGTGAGTCTCTGAATAAGTGGCCATGTGAAAGAGATTCCTGACTTATCAGATATACATATTATTCACTAAAACACTGAAAGAGTGGCCTTATGAAATAGAACCCATTTTACTCCACAGGTGTGCATTATTTTTTGACTCTCCAAACGAATCACCATATGAAATAGACTAGTGTCTATTCCACACGTGTGCATTATTCAAACAGGTTCTGTATGAGTGTCCATATCAAATAGTCTCCTGACTATCACCCAGGTGTGTATCATTCACGGAGCTGCTTAATTTGGGGCTACCTTAAATAGGGTCCTGACTACTCCACAGCTGTTTATTATGCACTGAAGCTCTGAATGAGAGGCCATATGAAATAGACTCCTTACTATTGCCCCATTGTGCATTATTCGGTAATGCTGTGATTGAGTGGCCATATGAAATAGACTCCTGGCTACTCCACAGGTGTGCATTATTCAGTGATTCTCTGAATGAGTGGCCATATGAAATAGACTGCTGAGTACTTTACATTTGTGCATTATTCACTGAGGCTCTGAATATGTGTCTACATGAAATAGACTCCTGGCTACTCCACAGGTGTGCATTATTCAAACAGGTTCTGTATGAGTGTCCATATCAAATAGTCTCCTGACTATTCCACAGGTGTGCATTATTCAGTGAGTCTCTGAATAAGTGGCTATATATAATAGAATCCTGAGTATTTTCCAGATATATATATGATTCTTCACTGAGGTTCTGAATAAGTGGCCATGTGAAATACACTCCTGACGTTTCCATAGGTCTGTATTATTCTGTGAGGCTCTGAATGAGTGGCCATATGAAATAGACTCCTGGCTACTCCACAGGTGTGCATTATTCACTGAGGCTCTAAATGAGTGGCTATATGAAATAGACTCCTGGCTACTCCACAGGTGTGCATTATTCACTGAGGCTCTGAATGAGTGGCCATAAAATAGACTCCTGGCTACTCCACAGGTGTGCATTATTCAGTGATTCTCTGAATGAGTGGCCATATGAAATAGACTCCTGGCTACTCCACAGGTGTGCATTATTCACTGAGGCTCTGAAACTTTGGCCATATGAAATAGACTCCTGGCTACTCCACAGGTGTGCATTATTCACTGAGGCTCTGAAACTTTGGCCATATGAAATAGACTGCTGAGTACTTTACATTTGTGCATTATTCACTGAGGCTCTGAATGAGTGGCTATATGAAATAGACTAGTGACTATTCCAAAGTTGTGTATTACTCACTCAGGCTTTGATTTTGTGGCCATATAAAATAGACTAGTGTCTATTCCACACGTGTGCATTATTCACTGAGGCTCTAAATGAGTGGCTACATGAAGTAGACTCTTAACTCTTCCCCAGGTGTGTATTACTCAGTGAGGCTCTTCTTGTGTGACCATATGAAACAGGATGCTGTCTATCTTAAATATTTGTATTATTCAGTGAATCTCTGAATGAGTGGCTATATGAAATAGACTGCTGAGTACTTTACATTTGTGCATTATTCACTGAGGCTCTGAATGAGTGGCCATATGAAATAGACTCCTGACTACACCACATTATTCAGTGATTCTCTGAATGAGTGGCCATATAAAATAGACTAGTGTCTATTCCACACGTGTGCATTATTCACTGAGGCTCTGAATGAGTGGCTATATGAAATAGACTCCTGGCTACTCCACAGGTGTGCATTATTCAAACAGGTTCTGTATGAGTGTCCATATCAAATAGTCTCCTGACTATTCCACAGGTGTGCATTATTCACTGAGGCTCTGAATGAGTGGCCATATAAAATAGACTAGTGTCTATTCCACACGTGTGCATTATTCAAACAGGTTCTGTATGAGTGTCCATATCAAATAGTCTCCTGACTATTCCACAGGTGTGCATTATTTAGTGATTCTCTGAATGAGTGGCCATATGAAATAGACTCCTGGCTACTCCACAGGTGTGCATTATTCACTGAGGCTCTGAATGAGTGGCCATATGAAATAGACTCCTGACTACACCACATTATTCAGTGATTCTCTGAATGAGTGGCCATATGAAATAGACTCCTGACTATCACCCAGGTGTGTATTATTCAGTGAATCTCTGAATGAGTGGCCATATGAAATAGACTCCTGACTACACCACATTATTCAGTGATTCTCTGAATGAGTGGCCATATGAAATAGACTGCTGAGTACTTTACATTTGTGCATTATTCAAACAGGTTCTGTATGAGTGTCCATATCAAATAGTCTCCTGACTATTCCACAGGTGTGCATTATTCACTGAGGCTCTAAATGAGTGGCTATATGAAATAGACTCCTGGCTACTCCACAGGTGTGCATTATTCACTGAGGCTCTGAATGAGTGGCCATATGAAATAGACTGCTGAGTACTTTACATTTGTGCATTATTCACTGAAACTTTGAATGAGAGGCCATATGAAATAGACTCCTTACTATTGCCCCATTGTGCATTATTCACTGAGGCTCTAAATGAGTGGCTATATGAAATAGACTAGTGTCTATTCCACACGTGTGCATTATTCACTGAGGCTCTGAATGAGTGGCCATAAAATAGACTCCTGACTACACCACATTATTCAGTGATTCTCTGAATGAGTGGCTATATGAAATAGACTCCTTACTATTGCCCCATTGTGCATTATTCAGTGATTCTCTGAATGAGTGGCTATATGAAATAGACTCCTTACTATTGCCCCATTGTGCATTATTCAAACAGGTTCTGTATGAGTGTCCATACCAAATAGACTCCTGGCTACTCCACAGGTGTGCATTATTCACTGAAACTTTGAATGATAGACCATATAAAATAGACTAGTGTCTATTCCACACGTGTGCATTATTCAAACAGGTTCTGTATGAGTGTCCATACCAAATAGACTCCTGACTACACCACATTATTCAGTGATTCTCTGAATGAGTGGCTATATGAAATAGACTGCTGAGTACTTTACATTTGTGCATTATTCACTGAGGCTCTGAATATGTGTCTACATGAAATAGACTCCTGGCTACTCCACAGGTGTGCATTATTCAAACAGGTTCTGTATGAGTGTCCATACCAAATAGACTCCTGACTATCACCCAGGTGTGTATTATTCAGTGAATCTCTGAATGAGTGGCTATATGAAATAGACTCCTGACTACACCACATTATTCAGTGATTCTCTGAATGAGTGGCTATATGAAATAGACTCCTTACTATTGCCCCATTGTGCATTATTCGGTAATGCTCTGAATGAGTGGCCATATGAAATAGACTGCTGAGTACTTTACATTTGTGCATTATTCACTGAGGCTCTGAATGAGTGGCCATATGAAATAGACTCCTGGCTACTCCACAGGTGTGCATTATTCACTGAGGCTCTGAATGAGTGGCCATATAAAAATGCTCGACTATTACCCTGGTGTGCATTATTCACTGAGGCTCTGAATATGTGTCTACATGAAATAGACTCCTGACTACACCACATTATTCAGTGATTCTCTGAATGAGTGTCTATATGAAATAGACTGCTGAGTACTTTACATTTGTGCATTATTCACTGAGGTTATGAGTCAGTGGCCATATGAAATAGACTCCTTACTATTGCCCCATTGTGCATTATTCACTGAAACTTTGAATGATAGACCATATAAAATAGACTAGTGTCTATTCCACACGTGTGCATTATTCAGTGATTCTCTGAATGAGTGGCCATAAAATAGACTCCAAATTATTCTCCAGGTGTGTATTATTCAGTGAATCTCTGAATGAGTGTCTATATGAAATAGACTCCTGACTATCACCCAGGTGTGTATTATTCAGTGAATCTCTGAATGAGTGGCCATATAAAAATGCTCGACTATTACCCTGGTGTGCATTATTCACTGAGGCTCTAAATGAGTGGTAGTATGAAATAGAATTCTGACTACAATACAGGTGTTCTTATTCAATGAAGCTCTGAAATTGATGCCACATGTAATAGCGTCCTGAGTATTTCCCAGGTATGTATTATTCACTGAGGCTCTGAAACTTTGGCCATATGAAATTGTTTTCTGACTAGTCCACAGGTGTGTATTATTGACTCTGACTCTGAATATTTGGGCATATGGAATAGACTAGTGACTATTCCAAAGTTGTGTATTACTCACTCAGGCTTTGATTTTGTGGCCATATAAAATAGACTAGTGTCTATTCCACACGTGTGCATTATTCACTGAGGCTGTAAATGAGAGGCTATATAAAGTAGACTCCTAACACTTCCCCAGGTGTGTATTACTCAGTGAGGCTCTTCTTGTGTGACCATATGAAACAGACTTCTAATTACTCCACATGTGCATTATTCACTGAGGCTCTGAATGAGTGTCTATATGAAATAGACTGCTGAGTACTTTACATTTGTGCATTATTCACTGAGGTTACGAGTCAGTGGCCATATAAAATGGAATCCTGACTAATCCACACGTGCATATTATCCACTGAGGCTATGAATGAGTGTCCAAATGAAATAGACTCCTGGCTACTCCACAGGTGTGCATTATTCACCGAGGCTCTTAATGAATGTCCATCGAAAATAGACTCCAAATTATTCTCCAGGTGTGTATTATTCAGTGAATCTCTGAATGAGTGGCCATAAAATAGACTCCTGACTACACCACATTATTCAGTGAATCTCTGAATGAGTGGCCATATAAAAATGCTCGACTATTACCCTGGTGTGCATTATTCCCTGAGGCTGTAAATGAGAGGCTATATAAAGTAGACTCCTAACACTTCCCCAGGTGTGTATTACTCAGTGAGGCTCTTCTTGTGTGACCATATGAAACAGACTTCTAATTACTCCACATGTGCATTATTCACTGAGGCTCTAAATGAGTGGCTACATGAAGTAGACTCTTAACTCTTCCCCAGGTGTGTACATTTAGTGAGGCTCTCAATGAGTGGCCATAGGAAAGAGACTTCTGACTATTCCACAGGTGTGCATTATTCAGTGATTCTCTGAATGAGTGGCCATAAAATAGACTCAGACTATATCACAAGTGTGTAATATTCAGTGAGGCTGTGAAAGAGGGCCATATGAAACAGACTTCTAATTACTCCACATGTGCATTATTCAGTGATTCTCTGAATGAGTGGCCATAAAATAGACTCCTGGCTACTCCACAGGTGTGCATTATTCCTGAGGCTGTAAATGAGAGGCTATATAAAGTAGACTCCTAACACTTCCCCAGGTGTGTATTACTCAGCGATACCCAGAATTAGAGTTCATATGAAATAGACTCCTGACTATCACCCAGGTGTGTATCATTCAGGAAGGCACTTAATTCATGGCTATCTTAAACAGTGTCCTGATTACTCCATAGAAGTTCATTATTCACTGAAACTTTGAATGATAGACCATATAAAAAGACACCTGACTATTGCTCCATTGTGAATTATTCAATAAGGTTCTAAATGAGTGGCTATATGAAATAGACTCCTGACTATCACCCAGGTGTGTATCATTCAGGAGGCACAGAATGAGTGGCCATATAAAAATGCTCGACTATTACTCTGGTGTGCATTATTCACTGAGGCTCTAAATGAGTGGCTACATGAAGTAGACTCTTAACTCTTCCCCAGGTGTGTATTATTGAATGAGACTCTGACTAAGTGGGCATAAAAAGAGACTCAGGTGTATTGCCCAGGTGTTCATTACTTACAGAGACTCTGAATGTGTAGCCATTTGAAGTAGACCCTTGACTATTTCTGAGGGAGTATTATTCACAGAGGCCCTGAACGAGTGGCCATGTGAAAGAGATTCCTGACTTATCAGATATACATATTATTCACTGAAACACTGAAAGAGTGGCCTTATGAAATAGACCCATTTTACTCCACAGGTGTGTATTATTGACTCTGACTCTAAATACTTGGGCATATGGAATAGACTAGTGATTATTCCCCACATGTGCAGTATTCAAGAGGTTCTGTATGAGTGTCTATATGAAATAGACTCCTGGCTACTCCACAGGTGTGCATTATTCACTGAGGCTCTGAATGAGTGGCTATATGAAATAGACTCCTGGCTACTCCACAGGTGTGCATTATTCACTGAGGCTCTGAATGAGTGGCCATAAAATAGACTCCTGACTATCACCCAGGTGTGTATCATTCAGGAGGCACAGAATGAGTGGCCATATGAAATTGTTTTCTGACTAGTCCACAGGTGTGTATCATTCAGGAGGCACAGAATGAGTGGCCATATGAAATAGACTGCTGAGTACTTTACATTTGTGCATTATTCAGTGATTCTCTGAATGAGTGGCCATAAAATAGACTCCTGACTACACCACATTATTCAGTGAGGCTGTGAAAGAGGGCCATATGAAACAGGATTCTGACTACAATACAGGTGTTCTTATTCAATGAAGCTCTGAAATAGATGCCATATGTAATAGCGTCCTGAGTATTCCCAGGTATGTATTATTCACTGAGGCTCTAAATGAGTGGCTACATGAAGTAGACTCTTAACTCTTCCCAGGTGTGTATTATTCAGTGAATCTCTGAATGAGTGTCTATATCAAATAGTCTCCTGACTATCACCCAGGTGTGTATTATTCAGTGAATCTCTGAATGAGTGTCTATATCAAATAGTCTCCTGACTATCACCCAGGTGTGTATTATTGAATGAGACTCTGACTAAGTGGGCATAAAAAGAGACTCAGGTGTATTGCCCAGGTGTGCATTATTCACTGAGGCTCTGAATGAGTGTCTATATCAAATAGTCTCCTGACTATTCCACAGGTGTGCATTATTCAGTGATTCTCTGAATGAGTGGCCATAAAATAGAGACTCCTGAATACTCCTCAGGCGTGCGTTTTACATTCGGCTCTAAATGAGTGGCTATATGAAATAGACTCCTGACTACACCACATTATTCAGTGATTCTCTGAATGAGTGTCTATATGAAATAGAATTCTGACTACAATACAGGTGTTTCCTATTCAATGAAGCTCTGAAATTGATGCCACATGTAATAGCGTCCTGAGTATTTCCCAGGTATGTATTATTCACTGAGGCTCTGAAACTTTGGCCATATGAAATTGTTTCCTGACTAGTCCACAGGTGTGTATTATTGACTCTGACTCTAAATATTTGGGCATATGGAATAGACTAGTGACTATTCCAAAGTTGTGTATTACTCACTCAGGCTTTGATTTTGTGGCCATATAAAATAGACTAGTGTCTATTCCACACGTGTGCATTATTCCCTGAGGCTGTAAATGAGAGGCTATATAAAGTAGACTCCTAACACTTCCCCAGGTGTGTATTACTCAGTGAGGCTCTTCTTGTGTGACCATATGAAACAGGATGCTGTCTATCTTAAATATTTGTATTATTCAGTGAATCTCTGAATGAGTGGCTATATGAAATAGACTGCTGAGTACTTTACATTTGTGCATTATTCACTGAGGTTACGAGTCAGTGGCCATATGAAATGGAATCCTGACTAATCCACACGTGCATATTATCCACTGAGGCTATGAATGAGTGTCCAAATGAAATAGACTCCTGACTACACCACATTATTCAGTGATTCTCTGAATGAGTGGCCATAAAATAGACTCCTGGCTACTCCACAGGTGTGTATTATTCAGTGAATCTCTGAATGAGTGTCTATATCAAATAGTCTCCAGACTATTCCTTAGGTGTGCATTATTCAGTGACACTGAATGAGAGGCCACATGAAAAGTCTCCTGACTATTCCACAGGTGTGCATTACTCAGTGAGGCTCTTCTTGTGTGACCATATGAAACAGGATGCTGTCTATCTTAAATATTTGTATTATTCAGTGAGGCTGTGAAAGAGGGCCATATGAAACAGACTTCTAATTACTCCACATGTGCATTATTCACTGAGGCTCTAAATGAGTGGCTACATGAAGTAGACTCTTAACTCTTCCCCAGGTGTGTATTATTCAGTGAATCTCTGAATGAGTGGCCATAAAATAGACTCAGACTATATCACAAGTGTGTAATAATCAGTGAGGCTGTGAAAGAAGGGTTATATAAAACAGATTTCTAATTAATCCACATGTGCGTTATTCACTGTTTGTCTGAATGAGTAGCCATATGACATAGACTCCTCATTATTCTCCATGTGTGCATTATTCAAACAGGTTCTGTATGAGTGTCCATACCAAATAGACTCCTGACACTCCCCCAGGTGTGTATTACTCAGCGATACCCAGAATTAGAGTTCATATGAAATAGACTCCTGACTATCACCCAGGTGTGTATCATTCAGGAAGGCACTTAATTCATGGCTATCTTAAACAGCGTCCTGATTACTCCATAGAAGTTCATTATTCACTGAAACTTTGAATGAGAGGCCATATAAAATAGACACCTGACTATTGCTCCATTGTGAATTATTCAATAAGGTTCTAAATGAGTGGCTATATGAAATAGACTCCTGACTATCACCCAGGTGTGTATCATTCAGGGAGGCACAGAATGAGTGGCCATATAAAAATGCTCGACTATTACCCTGGTGTGCATTATTCACTGAGGCTCTAAATGAGTGGCTACATGAAGTAGACTCTTAACTCTTCCCCAGGTGTGTATTATTGAATGAGACTCTGACTAAGTGGGCATAAAAAGAGACTCAGGTGTATTGCCCAGGTGTTCATTACTTACAGAGACTCTGAATGTGTAGCCATTTGAAGTAGACCCTTGACTATTTCTGAGGGAGTATTATTCACAGAGGCCCTGAACGAGTGGCCATGTGAAAGAGATTCCTGACTTATCAGATATACATATTATTCACTAAAACACTGAAAGAGTGGCCTTATGAAATAGACCCATTTTACTCCACAGGTGTGCATTATTTAGTGATTCTCTGAATGAGTGGCCATAAAATAGACTCCTGACTACACCACATTATTCAGTGATTCTCTGAATGAGTGTCTATATGAAATAGACTCCTGACACTGCCCCAGGTGTGTATCATTCAGGAAGGCACTTAATTCATGGCTATCTTAAACAGCATCCTGATTACTCCATAGAAGTTCATTATTCACTGAGGCTCTGAATGAGTGGCCATAAAATAGACTCCTGACACTGCCCCAGGTGTGTACATTCAGTGAATCTCTGAATGAGTGGCCATATGACTTGGACTCTGACTATTCCCCAGGTGTGCATTATTTAGTGATTCTCTGAATGAGTGTCTATATGAAATAGACTAGTGTCTATTCCACACGTGTGCATTATTCAAACAGGTTCTGTATGAGTGTCTATATGAAATAGACTCCTTACTATTGCCCCATTGTGCATTATTCACTGAGGTTACGAGTCAGTGGCCATATGAAATAGACTCCTGACTATCACACATGTGTGTATCATTCAGGAGGCACAGAATGAGTGGCCATAAAATAGACTCCTGGCTACTCCACAGGTGTGCATTACTCAGTGAGGCTCTTCTTGTGTGACCATATGAAACAGACTTCTAATTACTCCACATGTGCATTATTCACTGAGGCTCTGAATGAGTGGCCATATAAAAATGCTCGACTATTACCCTGGTGTGCATTATTTAGTGATTCTCTGAATGAGTGGCCATATAAAAATGCTCGACTATTACCCTGGTGTGCATTATTCAAACAGGTTCTGTATGAGTGTCTATATGAAATAGAATTCTGACTACAATACAGGTGTTCTTATTCAATGAAGCTCTGAAATAGATGCCATATGTAATAGCGTCCTGAGTATTTCCCAGGTATGTATTATTCACTGAGGCTCTGAAACTTTGGCCATATGAAATTGTTTTCTGACTAGTCCACAGGTGTGCATTATTGACTCTGACTCTGAATATTTGGGCATATGGAATAGACTAGTGACTATTCCAAAGTTGTGTATTACTCACTCAGGCTTTGATTTTGTGGCCATATAAAATAGACTAGTGTCTATTCCACACGTGTGCATTATTCGCTGAGGCTGTAAATGAGAGGCTATATAAAGTAGACTCCTAACACTTCCCCAGGTGTGTATTACTCAGTGAGGCTCTTCTTGTGTGACCATATGAAACAGGATGCTGTCTATCTTAAATATTTGTATTATTCAGTGAATCTCTGAATGAGTGGCTATATGAAATAGACTGCTGAGTACTTTACATTTGTGCATTATTCACTGAGGTTACGAGTCAGTGGCCATATAAAATGGAATCCTGACTAATCCACACGTGCATATTATCCACTGAGGCTATGAATGAGTGTCCAAATGAAATAGACTCCTGACTATCACCCAGGTGTGTATCATTCAGGAGGCACAGAATGAGTGGCCATAAAATAGACTCCTGACTACACCACATTATTCAGTGATTCTCTGAATGAGTGGCCATATGAAATAGACTAGTGTCTATTCCACACGTGTGCATTATTCAGTGATTCTCTGAATGAGTGGCCATATAAAAATGCTCGACTATTACCCTGGTGTGCATTATTCCCTGAGGCTGTAAATGAGAGGCTGTATAAAGTAGACTCCTAACACTTCCCCAGGTGTGTACATTTAGTGAGGCTCTCAATGAGTGGCCATAAAATAGACTCCTGACACTGCCCCAGGTGTGTACATTTAGTGAGGCTCTCAATGAGTGGCCATAGGAAAGAGACTTCTGACTATTCCACAGGTGTGCATTATTCAGTGATTCTCTGAATGAGTGGCCATATGAAATAGACTCCTGACTACACCACATTATTCAGTGAGGCTGTGAAAGAGGGCCATATGAAACAGACTTCTAATTACTCCACATGTGCATTATTCACTGTTTGTCTGAATGAGTAGCCATATGACATAGACTCCTCATTATTCTCCATGTGTGCATTATTCAAACAGGTTCTGTATGAGTGTCCATACCAAATAGACTCCTGACTATCACCCAGGTGTGTATTACTCAGCGATACACAAAACTAGAGTTCATATGAAATAGACTCCTGACTATCACCCAGGTGTGTATCATTCAGGAGGCACAGAATGAGTGGCCATATGAAATAGACTAGTGTCTATTCCACACGTGTGCATTATTCAAACAGGTTCTGTATGAGTGTCTATATGAAATAGACTCCTGACTATCACCCAGGTGTGTATTATTCAGTGAATCTCTGAATGAGTGGCTATATGAAATAGACTCCTTACTATTGCCCCATTGTGCATTATTCACTGAGGCTCTGAAACTTTGGCCATATGAAATAGACTGCTGAGTACTTTACATTTGTGCATTATTCGGTAATGCTGTGATTGAGTGGCCATATAAAAATGCTCGACTATTACCCTGGTGTGCATTATTCACTGAAACTTTGAATGAGAGGCCATATGAAATAGACTGCTGAGTACTTTACATTTGTGCATTATTCAGTGATTCTCTGAATGAGTGGCCATATAAAAATGCTCGACTATTACCCTGGTGTGCATTATTTAGTGATTCTCTGAATGAGTGGCCATATAAAAATGCTCGACTATTACCCTGGTGTGCATTATTCAAACAGGTTCTGTATGAGTGTCTATATGAAATAGACTGCTGAGTACTTTACATTTGTGCATTATTCACTGAAACTTTGAATGATAGACCATATAAAATAGACTAGTGTCTATTCCACACGTGTGCATTATTCACTGAAACTTTGAATGAGAGGCCACATGAAAAGTCTCCTGACTATTCCACAGGTGTGCATTATTTAGTGATTCTCTGAATGAGTGGCCATATAAAATAGACTAGTGTCTATTCCACACGTGTGCATTATTCACTGAGGCTCTAAATGAGTGGCTACATGAAGTAGACTCTTAACTCTTCCCCAGGTGTGTATTATTCAGTGAATCTCTGAATGAGTGGCCATATAAAAATGCTCGACTATTACCCTGGTGTGCATTATTTAGTGATTCTCTGAATGAGTGGCCATAAAAATAGACTCCTGGCTACTCCACAGGTGTGCATTATTCACTGAGGCTCTGAATGAGTGTCTATATCAAATAGTCTCCTGACTATTCCACAGGTGTGCATTATTCAGTGATTCTCTGAATGAGTGGCTATATGAAATAGACTAGTGTCTATTCCACACGTGTGCATTATTCACTGAGGCTCTAAATGAGTGGCTACATGAAGTAGACTCTTAACTCTTCCCCAGGTGTGTACATTTAGTGAGGCTCTCAATGAGTGGCCATAAAAATAGACTCCTGGCTACTCCACAGGTGTGCATTATTCACTGAGGCTCTAAATGAGTGGCTATACGAAATAGAATCCTGACTTTTCCCAAGGTGTATGTTATTCAGTTAGGCTCTTTTTTTTTTTTTTTTTTTTTTTTTTTTTTTTTTTTTTTTTTTTTTTTTTTTTTTTTTTTTTTTTTTTTTTTTTTTTTTTTTTTTTTTTTTTTTTTTTTTTTTTTTTTTTTTTTTTTTTTTTTTTTTTTTTTTTTTTTTTTTTTTTTTTTTTTTTTTTTTTTTTTTTTTTTTTTTTTTTTTTTTTTTTTTTTTTTTTTTTTTTTTTTTTTTTTTTTTTTTTTTTTTTTTTTTTTTTTTTTTTTTTTTTTTTTTTTTTTTTTTTTTTTTTTTTTTTTTTTTTTTTTTTTTTTTTTTTTTTTTTTTTTTTTTTTTTTTTTTTTTTTTTTTTTTTTTTTTTTTTTTTTTTTTTTTTTTTTTTTTTTTTTTTTTTTTTTTTTTTTTTTTTTTTTTTTTTTTTTTTTTTTTTTTTTTTTTTTTTTTTTTTTTTTTTTTTTTTTTTTTTTTTTTTTTTTTTTTTTTTTTTTTTTTTTTTTTTTTTTTTTTTTTTTTTTTTTTTTTTTTTTTTTTTTTTTTTTTTTTTTTTTTTTTTTTTTTTTTTTTTTTTTTTTTTTTTTTTTTTTTTTTTTTTTTTTTTTTTTTTTTTTTTTTTTTTTTTTTTTTTTTTTTTTTTTTTTTTTTTTTTTTTTTTTTTTTTTTTTTTTTTTTTTTTTTTTTTTTTTTTTTTTTTTTTTTTTTTTTTTTTTTTTTTTTTTTTTTTTTTTTTTTTTTTTTTTTTTTTTTTTTTTTTTTTTTTTTTTTTTTTTTTTTTTTTTTTTTTTTTTTTTTTTTTTTTTTTTTTTTTTTTTTTTTTTTTTTTTTTTTTTTTTTTTTTTTTTTTTTTTTTTTTTTTTTTTTTTTTTTTTTTTTTTTTTTTTTTTTTTTTTTTTTTTTTTTTTTTTTTTTTTTTTTTTTTTTTTTTTTTTTTTTTTTTTTTTTTTTTTTTTTTTTTTTTTTTTTTTTTTTTTTTTTTTTTTTTTTTTTTTTTTTTTTTTTTTTTTTTTTTTTTTTTTTTTTTTTTTTTTTTTTTTTTTTTTTTTTTTTTTTTTTTTTTTTTTTTTTTTTTTTTTTTTTTTTTTTTTTTTTTTTTTTTTTTTTTTTTTTTTTTTTTTTTTTTTTTTTTTTTTTTTTTTTTTTTTTTTTTTTTTTTTTTTTTTTTTTTTTTTTTTTTTTTTTTTTTTTTTTTTTTTTTTTTTTTTTTTTTTTTTTTTTTTTTTTTTTTTTTTTTTTTTTTTTTTTTTTTTTTTTTTTTTTTTTTTTTTTTTTTTTTTTTTTTTTTTTTTTTTTTTTTTTTTTTTTTTTTTTTTTTTTTTTTTTTTTTTTTTTTTTTTTTTTTTTTTTTTTTTTTTTTTTTTTTTTTTTTTTTTTTTTTTAATTTTTATTGCATTATAGGTTTTGGGGTACATGTGCAGAACGTGCAAGATAGTTGCATAGGTACACACATGGCAGTGTGTTTTGCTGCCTTCCTCCCTTCACCCACACTTGAAATTGATGCCACATGTAATAGCGTCCTGAGTATTTCCCAGGTATGTATTATTCACTGAGGCTCTGAAACTTTGGCCATATGAAATTGTTTTCTGACTAGTCCACAGGTGTGTATTATTGACTCTGACTCTAAATATTTGGGCATATGGAATAGACTAGTGACTATTCCAAAGTTGTGTATTACTCACTCAGGCTTTGATTTTGTGGCCATATAAAATAGACTAGTGTCTATTCCACACGTGTGCATTATTCAGTGATTCTCTGAATGAGTGGCTATATGAAATAGACTGCTGAGTACTTTACATTTGTGCATTATTCAGTGATTCTCTGAATGAGTGTCTATATGAAATAGACTGCTGAGTACTTTACATTTGTGCATTATTCAGTGATTCTCTGAATGAGTGGCTATATGAAATAGACTGCTGAGTACTTTACATTTGTGCATTATTCACTGAGGCTCTGAATATGTGTCTACATGAAATAGACTCCTGACTACACCACATTATTCAGTGATTCTCTGAATGAGTGTCTATATGAAATAGACTGCTGAGTACTTTACATTTGTGCATTATTCAGTGATTCTCTGAATGAGTGGCTATATGAAATAGACTCCTGGCTACTCCACAGGTGTGCATTATTCACTGAGGCTCTGAAACTTTGGCCATATGAAATTGTTTTCTGACTAGTCCACAGGTGTGTATTATTCAGTGAATCTCTGAATGAGTGTCTATATGAAATAGACTGCTGAGTACTTTACATTTGTGCATTATTCACTGAGGCTCTGAATGAGTGGCTATATGAAATAGACTGCTGAGTACTTTACATTTGTGCATTATTCAGTGATTCTCTGAATGAGTGGCTATATGAAATAGACTCCTGGCTACTCCACAGGTGTGCATTATTCACTGAGGCTCTGAAACTTTGGCCATATGAAATAGACTGCTGAGTACTTTACATTTGTGCATTATTCAGTGATTCTCTGAATGAGTGTCTATATGAAATAGACTCCTGGCTACTCCACAGGTGTGCATTATTCACTGAGGCTCTAAATGAGTGGCTATATGAAATAGACTGCTGAGTACTTTACATTTGTGCATTATTCAGTGATTCTCTGAATGAGTGGCTATATGAAATAGACTCCTGGCTACTCCACAGGTGTGCATTATTCAGTGATTCTCTGAATGAGTGTCTATATGAAATAGACTCCTGACTACACCACATTATTCAGTGATTCTCTGAATGAGTGTCTATATGAAATAGACTCCTGACTACACCACATTATTCAGTGATTCTCTGAATGAGTGTCTATATGAAATAGACTGCTGAGTACTTTACATTTGTGCATTATTCAGTGATTCTCTGAATGAGTGGCCATATAAAATAGACTAGTGTCTATTCCACACGTGTGCATTATTCACTGAGGCTCTGAATGAGTGTCTATATGAAATAGACTCCTGGCTACTCCACAGGTGTGCATTATTCAGTGATTCTCTGAATGAGTGTCTATATGAAATAGACTCCTGGCTACTCCACAGGTGTGCATTATTCAGTGATTCTCTGAATGAGTGGCCATATAAAATAGACTAGTGTCTATTCCACACGTGTGCATTATTCAGTGATTCTCTGAATGAGTGTCTATATGAAATAGACTGCTGAGTACTTTACATTTGTGCATTATTCAGTGATTCTCTGAATGAGTGTCTATATGAAATAGACTGCTGAGTACTTTACATTTGTGCATTATTCACTGAGGCTCTAAATGAGTGGCTATATGAAATAGACTGCTGAGTACTTTACATTTGTGCATTATTCACTGAGGCTCTGAAACTTTGGCCATATGAAATAGACTGCTGAGTACTTTACATTTGTGCATTATTCACTGAGGCTCTAAATGAGTGGCTATATGAAATAGACTGCTGAGTACTTTACATTTGTGCATTATTCACTGAGGCTCTGAATGAGTGTCTATATGAAATAGACTGCTGAGTACTTTACATTTGTGCATTATTCAGTGATTCTCTGAATGAGTGTCTATATGAAATAGACTCCTGGCTACTCCACAGGTGTGCATTATTCACTGAGGCTCTGAAACTTTGGCCATATGAAATAGACTGCTGAGTACTTTACATTTGTGCATTATTCACTGAGGCTCTGAATGAGTGTCTATATGAAATAGACTCCTGGCTACTCCACAGGTGTGCATTATTCACTGAGGCTCTGAATATGTGTCTACATGAAATAGACTCCTGGCTACTCCACAGGTGTGCATTATTCACTGAGGCTCTGAAACTTTGGCCATATGAAATTGTTTTCTGACTAGTCCACAGGTGTGTATTATTCAGTGAATCTCTGAATGAGTGTCTATATGAAATAGACTCCTGGCTACTCCACAGGTGTGCATTATTCACTGAGGCTCTGAAACTTTGGCCATATGAAATAGACTCCTGGCTACTCCACAGGTGTGCATTATTCAGTGATTCTCTGAATGAGTGGCCATATAAAATAGACTAGTGTCTATTCCACACGTGTGCATTATTCCTGAGGCTGTAAATGAGAGGCTATATAAAGTAGACTCCTAACACTTCCCCAGGTGTGTATTACTCACTCAGGCTTTGATTTTGTGGCCATATAAAATAGACTAGTGTCTATTCCACACGTGTGCATTATTCACTGAGGCTCTGAATATGTGTCTACATGAAATAGACTCCTGGCTACTCCACAGGTGTGCATTATTCACTGAGGCTCTGAAACTTTGGCCATATGAAATTGTTTTCTGACTAGTCCACAGGTGTGTATTATTGACTCTGACTCTAAATATTTGGGCATATGGAATAGACTAGTGACTATTCCAAAGTTGTGTATTACTCACTCAGGCTTTGATTTTGTGGCCATATAAAATAGACTAGTGTCTATTCCACACGTGTGCATTATTCACTGAGGCTCTGAAACTTTGGCCATATGAAATAGACTCCTGACTCTATCCTCTTGACTATTTTCCAGTTCTGTGAAGAAATTCATTGGGAGCTTGATGGGAATAGCATGGATTGTGTAAATTACTCTGGGCAGTATAGCCATTTTCACGATATTGATTCTTCCTAACCACAAACATGGAATGTTTCTCCATCTGTTTGTGTCCTCTCTTATTTCGTTGAGCAGTTGTTTGTAGTTTTCCTTAAAGAGGTCCCTTACGTTCCTTGTGAGTTGTATTCCTAGGTATTTTATTTTCTTTGCAGCAATTGTGAATGGCAGTTCATACTTTATTTGGTTCTCTTTAAGTCTGTTATTGGTTTATAGGAATGCTTGTAATTTTTGCACATTGATTTATATCCTGAGACTTTGCTGAAGTTGCTTATCAGTTTCAGGAGTTTTTGGGCTGAGGTTATGGGGTTTTCTAGGTATACTATCATGTCGTCTGCAAATAGAGACAATTTGGTTTCCACCTTTCCTATTTGAATAGCCTTTATTTTTTATTTTTTGCCTGACTGCTCTGGCTAGGACTTCCAGTACTATGTTGTACAGGAGTGGTGAGAGAGGTCATCCTTGTCAAGTGCTGGAGTTTAAAGAGAATGCTTCCAGTTTTGCCCATTAAGTATGATATTGGCTGTTGGTTTGTCGTAAATAGCTTTTATTACTTTGAGATATGTTCCATCAATGCCAGGTTTATTGAGGGTTTTTTAGCATAAAGTGCTGTTGAATTTTGTCAAATGCCTTTTCTGCGTCAATTGAGATAATCATGTGGTTTTTGTTTTTGCTTCTGTTTATGTGGTGAATTACGTTTATAGACTTGCATATGTTGAACCAGCCTTGCATCCCCGGGATGAATCCTACTTGATCATGATGGATAAGTTTTTTAATGTGCTGTTGCAATTGGTTTTGCAGTATTTTATTGAAGACTTTTCTATCTATGTTCATCATGGATATTGCCTGAAATTTTCTTTTCTTGTTGAGTCTCTGCCAGGTTTTGGTATCAGGATGATGTTGGTCTCTTGAAACGATTTGGGAAGGGTTTCCTCTTTTTGAATTATTTGAAATAGATTCAAAAGGAACGGTACCATATCTTCTTTGTGTGTCTGGTAGAATTCAGCTTTGAACTCATCTAGACCTTGGCTTCATTTGTGTGGTAGGCTCTTAATTGCTGCCTCAACTTCAGACTTTGTTATTGGTCTATTCATAGTTTTGGCTTCCTCCTGGTTTAGGATTGGGAAGACACAGGTGTCCAGAAATTTATTCATTTCTTCTTGGTTTACTAGTTTATGTGCATAGAGTTGTTTGTAGTATTCTCTGATAATGGTTTAAATTTCTGTGGAATCTGTGGTGATTTCCGCATTATCGTTTTTTATTGCATCTATTTGGTTGTTCTCTCTCTTTTTTGTCTGTCTGGCTAGTGGTCTGTCTAGTTTGTTGATCTTTTTGAAAATCCAGCTCTTGTATTTATTAATTTTTGAAGTGTTTTTCTTGTCTCTATGTCCTTCAGTTCTGCTCTGATCTTAGTTGTTTCTTGTCTTCAGCTAAGTTTTGAACCTTTTTGATCTTGCTCCTCTAGCTCTTTAAATTTTGACGATAGGGTGTCAATTTTCGATCTCTCCACTCTTCTCATGTGGGCACTTATTGCTATATATTTTTCTCTACAGACTGCTTTAAATGTGTCCCAGAGATTCTGGTATGTTGTGTCTTCATTCTTGTTGGTTTTGAAGAACTTCTCTATTTCTGCCTTCATTTCATTGTTTATCCAATCAACATTCAAGAGCCAGTTGTTCAGTTTCCATGAAGCTGTGTGCTTCTGAGTTAGTTTCTGAATTCTGAGTTCCAACGTGATTGCACTATAGTCTGAGAGACTGTTTTTTATGATTTTATTTGTTTTGCATTTGCTAAGGAGCACTGTACTTTCAATTATGTGGTCAAATTTAGAGTAGGTGTGATGTGGTGCTGAGAAGAATGTATATTCTGTGGATTTGGGGTGGAGAGTTCTGTAAATGTCTATCAGGTTTGCTTGCTCCAGGTCTGAGTTCAAGTCCTGGATATCCTTGTTAATTTTCTGTCTGGTTGATCTGTCTGACATTGACAGTGGAGTGTTAAAGTCTACCATTATTATTGTGTGGGAGTCTAAGTCTCTTTGCAAGTCATTAAGAGCTTGCCTTATATATCTGGGTGTTTCTGCATTGGCTCCATATATATTTAGAATCTTTAGCTCTTCTTGTTGTATTGATCCTTTTACCATTATGTAATGACCTTCTTTGTCCTTTTTTTTGATATTACTTGTTTTATTTTTATTTTTTTCTCCTTTATTTATTTATTTATCTTTTTTTTTAAATTTTTATTGCATTATAGGTTTAGGGGTACATGTGCAGAACGTGCAAGATAGTTGCATAAGTACACACATGGCAGTGTGTTTTGCTGCCTTCATCCTCTTCACACACACTTGGCATTCATCCCCAGGATATCCCTCCTCAGCCTCCCCCCCACTGTCCATCCCTCATTCCCCCCAATAGTCCCCAGTGTATAGTAGTCCCTTTTGATCTTTATTCCTTTAAAGTCTATTTTATCAGAGATGAGAATTGCAACTCCTGCTTGTTTTTGCTCGCCATTTGCTTGGTAAATCTTCCTCCATCCCTTTATTTTGAGCCTTTGTGTATCCCTGTGTGTGAGGTGGGTTTTCTGAATACAGTATACCAATGGGTTTTGGGTTTTCATCCAATTTGCCAGTCTGTGTCTTTTGATTGGTGCATTTAGCCCATTTACATTTAGGGTTAATATTGTTATGTGTGAATTTGATATTGCCATTTTGATGCTAGCTTGCTGTTTTGCCCATTGGTTCATGTAAATTCTTTATTTTGTTGATGCTTTTTAGCATTTGGTATGCTTTCAGGAAGGCTGATACTGGTTGTTTTTTTCTATGTGAGGTGCCTCTTTCAGGAGCTCTTGTAATGCAGGCCTAGTGGTGACAAAATCTGTGAGTACTTGCTTGTTCATGAAGGATTTTATTTTTTCTTCACTTATGAAGCTCAGTTTGGCTGGATATGAATTTCTGGGTTGAAAGTTATTTTCTTTAAGAATGTTGAGCAAGATGAAGTTGTAGAGGCTACTCAGGATTGCAGCTCCTAGTGAAGGCGCAGAGGGTGAGTGCTAGCCGCATTCTCGGATGGAGCTTTTTAGCCCACAGAACGTTGAAAGTCCCAGGTGTGGGAGAGACACGGGAAGCCAGCACAGCTAGCCCACGTGGCCGGCAGGCGTGGCTCAGCCAGTGCCGCAGCACATGGGCTCCCACACAAACTCTCTGGTCTGGGTGCCCTGTTAAACCAGCAATCTGAGATTTGGAAGGGCAGATTGACATGTCCATCTGATTGAACAAGACTTGAACAATGAGCCAGACCAGAAGATTTTTGGGAATCGTGATCTGAGCTGGCACAGTGGGCAGTGGCATGGGAGATTGCACGGATCCGATTGCCCTATCAGCAGGCTACTGGGGTGCCAGTGAGAGAGTCGACCGTTCACCTTGGGAAGAGGAAGAGAGAGAGAGAGAGGATGGACTCTGAGGCACGGAGCTGGGTGATCATCGGGCTTGGCGGGTCCCACCCTCATGGGGACAAGCAGGGTGGCGATTGGAGGTGCTTGGGGCTGAGAGCTTTGCTGCCAGCACAGTTGAATCTAGAACAGTGTGGCCCGGTGGGGGAAGGGCATCCACCACTAGGATGCAATCCGCCCCTACTGCAGTACTGCCTAGTGCTGAAGCAGCCTGCCATTGCCGAGGCAACCCACCATAACAGAGGGACTCCCTCAGCTGGGCGGAGCATTACAGCAGAACGAGGCGGGTGGCAGCAGGGCCCACCCATGCTAGCAGAGCAAAGCCTCGGCAGGCAAATAGTGAATAGACTACCACCTAGCCGGGCAGGACAGTGCAAGAGATACTCATAAAGAAAGCCCCAAACCCCTGAGAGAGAGCATCTAAGGGAAAAAAAAGGGGGGGTGTTTTATGAGTTCTGTTGCAGGAGACATAAACACATCCTCCCAACAACCCTGAATGAACAGCAAAGATCACAGCTCAGCACTGGAGCTCCTATAAAACACAGACCATCCCCTCAAGCAGCTCCCTGACCCCTGTATATCCAAAGAGCCACCCCAATAAAGGACTAATCAGACTGACATTTGGCGGGCATCATTCTGGATAAAAGATAGCAAAAAAAAAAAACTGGTAGCATCCCTCACTGTTCCGCAGCTGCTACAGGTGTACCCCAGACAAGCAGGGCCTGGGTGGACCTCAGCACTCTTACAGCAGAGGGGCTAAACCATTAGAAGAAAACTAAGTAACAGAAATACTTCATAATCACACATGGCAGTGTGTTTGCTGTTCATCCTCAAACACACATTGGCATTCATGGATATTTAGTATGTCCATTATTAATAGTCAGTGTATGTAGTCCTTTTGATCTTTATTCCTTTAAAGTCTATTTTATCAGAGATGAAATTGCAACTCCTGCTTGTTTTGCTCGCCATTTGCTTGGTAAATCTTCTCCATCTTTATTTGAGCCTTTGTGTATCCCTGTGTGTGATTCTGAATACACTATACCAATGGGTTTGATTTTCATCAATTTGCCAGTGTGTCTTTTGATTGGTGCATTTAGCATTCATTTGGGTTAATATTGTTATGTGAATTTGATATTGCCATTTTGATGCTAGCTTGCTGTTTTGCCCATTGGTTCATGTAAATTCTTTATTTGTTGATGCTTTTTAGCATTTGGTATGCTTTCAGGAACTGATACTGGTTGTTTTCTATGGTCTCAGGAGCTCTTGTAATGCAGCCTAGTGGTGACAAAATCTGTGAGTACCTTGTTCATGAGGTTTTTCTTCTTATGAGCTCAGTTTGGCTGGATATGAATTTCTGGGTTGAAAGTTATTTTCTTTAAGATGTTGAGCAAGATGGTTGTAGAGGCTACTCAGGATTGCAGCTCTCAGTGGAAGGCGCAGAGGGTGAGTCTAGCCGCATTCTCGGATGGAGCTTTTGCCCACAGGCGTTGAAAGTCCCAGGTGTGGGAGACACGGGAAGCCAGCACAGCTAGCCGCATGGCCCACTGGCTCAGCCAGTGCTGCAGCACTGGGCTCCCACACAAACTCACTGGTCTGGGTGCCCTGTTAAACCAGCAATCTGAGATTTGGAAGGGCAGATTATGTCCATCTGATTGAACGGGACTTGGACAATGAGCCAGACCAGAGTTTTGGGAAGCGTGATCTGAGCTGGAGTGGGCAGTGGCATGGGAGATCGGATCCCAGTGCCCTATCAGCAGGCTACTGGGGTGCCAGTGAGGAGTCGACCTTTCAGCTTGGGAGAGAGAGAGAGAGAGGATGGACTCTGAGGCAGGAGCTGGGTGATCTCGGCGGGTCCCACCTCATGGGGACAAGCAGGGTGGCGACTGGAGGTGCTTGGGGCTGAGAGTTTGCTGCCAGCATCGAATCTCAGTGTGGCCCGGTGGGGGAGGGGCATCCACCATGATGCAATCCGCCCCACTGAAGTACGCCCAGGACTGAAGCAGCCTGCCATTGCGAGGCAACCCATAACAGAGACTCCTCAGCTGGGCCACAGCAGAACAGGGCGACCCCAGCTGTAGAGCCGGCAGGCAAATAGTGAATAGACTGCCACCTAGTGGGCAGGACAGTGCAACAGATACTCATAAAAGCCCCAACTCCCTGAGACAGAGCATCTAAGGAAAAAAGGGGGTGTTTATGAGTTCTATTGCAGCAGACATAAACAACCTCCCAACCCTGAATGAACAACAGCTCACAGCTCAGCACTGGAGCTCCTATAAAGCACAGACCTCCTCAAGCAGCTCCTGACCCCTGTATATCAAGAGTCACCCCAAAAAGGACTAATCAGACTGACATTTGGCTGGCATCATTCTGGAACAAAGATAGCAGAAAAAAAACTGGTAGCATCCTCACTGTTCCACAGCTGCTACAGGTGTACCCCAGACAAGCAGGGCCTGGGTGGACCTCAGCACTCTTGCAGAGGGCTAGACCATTAGAAAGAAAACTAAGTAACAGAAATACTTCATCATCAACAATCTGGGCATCCACTCAGAAACCAATTGAAAAATCAGCAACTACTAAGATGACAGGTAGATAAATCCACAAAGATGGGAAGAAACCAGTGCAAAAAGGAGGAAAACACCCAAAACCAAAACATCTCACCTTCTACAAAGGAACAAAGCTTCTCACCAACAAGGGAACAAAGCTGGACAAAGAATGACTGTGACGAAATGACGGATTCAGACTTCAGAAAGTGGATAATGAGAAACTTCAGTGAGCTAAGAGAACATGTTCTAAATCAGTGCAAAGAAACTAAGAACCTTGAAAAAGATTTGAAAAAGATTCGAGGAAATTGATAACAAGAATGGACAACAGAGAGGAATATGAATGAATTGAAGGAGCTGAAAACACAACACGAGAACTTCGTGAAGCATGCAAAAGTTTCAACAGCCGAATTGACCAAGCAGAAGAAAAAATATCAGAAGTCGAAGATCAACTCAATAAAATAAAATGAGAAACCAAGATTAGAGGAAAAAGCACAAAAAGGAATGAACAAAATCTTCAAAAAATGTGGGACTATGTGAAGAGACCCAAACTACGTTTGATAGGTGTACCAGAATGTGATGAAGAGAATGAATCCAAGCTGGAAAATACTCTTCAGGATATTATTTAGGAAAATTTTCCCAACCTAGCAAGACAGATCAATACTCAACTCCAGGAAATACAGAGAACACCACAAAGATATTCCGCAAGAAGAGCAATCCCAAGGCACATAATCGTCAGATTCACCAGGGTTGAAATGAAAGAGAAAATACTAGGGACAGCCAGAGAGAAAGGTCGGGTCACCCACAAAGGAAAGCCCATCAGACTCACCGCAGACCTCTCGGTAGAGACCCTACAAGCCACAACAGAGTGGGGGCCAATATTCAACATTTGTAAAGAAAAACTTTCAACACGGAATTTCATATCCAGCCAAACTGAGCTTCATAAGTGAAGAAAAAATAAAATCCTTCATGAACAAGCAAGTACTCAGAGATTTTGTCACCACCAGGCTTGCTTTACAAGAGCTCCCGAAAGAAGCACTACACATAGAAAGAAACAACCAGTACCAGCCATCCTAAAAGCATACCAAATGCTAAAGATCATCAACAAAATGAAGAATCTACATGAACCAATGGGCGAAACAGCCAGCTAGCATCAAAATGGCAGTACCAAATTCACACATAACAATATTAATCTTAAATGTAAATGGGCTAAATACACCAATCAAATGACACAGACTGACAAATTGGATCAAAAACCAAAACCCATCGGTATGCTATATCCAGGAAACCCACCTCACATGCAAGGATACACAAAGGCTCAAAATAAAGGGATGGAGAAAGATTTACCAAGCAAATTGAGAGCAAAAAAATAGCAGGAGTTGCAGTTGTCGTCTCTGATAAAATAGCCTTTAAAGCAACAAAGATCAAAAGGGACAAAGAAGGTCATTACATAATGGTAAAAAGAACAATACAACAAGAAGAGCTAATGATTCTAAATATATATGGACCCAATGTAGGAGCACCCAGATATATAAGGCAAGTTCTTAATGACTTACAAAGAGACTTAGACTCCCACACAATAATAGTGAGAGACTTTAACACTCCACTGTCAATATCAGACAGATCAACCAGACAGAAAATTAACAAGGATATCCAGGACTTGAACTCAGACCTGGAACAAGCAAACCTGATAGACATTTACAGAACTCTCCACCCCAGATCCAAACAATATACATTCTTCTCAGCACCACATCACACCTACTCCAAAATTGACCACATAATTTGAAGTAAAGCACTCCTCAGCAAATGGAAAAAAACTGAAATCATAACAAACAGTCTCTCAGACTGCAGTGCAATCAAGTTGGAACTCAGAATTCAGAAAATAACTCAGAACCGCACAGCTTCATGGAAACTGAACAACTGGCTATTGAATGTTGAATGGATAAACAATGAAATGAAGGCAGAAATAAAGAAGTTCTTTGAAACCAACGAGAATGAAGACACAACGTACCAGAATCTCTGGGACACATTTAAAGCAGTCTGTAGAGGAAAATATATAGCAATAAGTGCCCACATGAGAAGAGTGGAGAGATCCAAAATTGACACCTTATCATCAAAATTGAAAGAGCTAGAGGAGCAAGATCAAAAAAGCTCAAAACCTAGCCGAAGACAAGAAATAACTAAGATCAGAGCAGAACTGAAGGAGATAGAGACAAGAAAAAAACACAACCCTTCAAAAAATCAATAAATCTAAGAGCTGGTTTTTCGAAAAGATCAACAAAATAGACAGACCACTAGCCAGACTGATAAAAAAGAAGAGAGAGAACCAAATAGATGCAATAAAAAACGATAAAGGGGAAATCACCACAGATTCCACAGAAATTCAAACCATCATTAGAGAATACTAAAAACAACTCTATGCACATAAACTAGTAAACCAGGAAGAAATGGATAAATTCCTGACGCCTGTGTCCTCCCAAGCCTAAACCAGGAGGAAGTCAAACTATGAATAGACCAATAACCAGGTCTGAAGTTGAGGCAGCAATTAAGAGCCTACCACACAAAAAAAAGCCCAGGTCCAGATGGGTTCACAGCTGAATTCTACCAGACACACAAAGAGGATCTGGTACCATTCCTTCTGAAACTATTCCAAATAATCCAAAAGAGGAACCCTTCCCAAATCATTTTATGAGACCAACATCATCCTGATACCAAAACCTGGCAGAGACTCAACAAGAAAAGAAAACTTCAGGCCAATATCCATGATGAACATAGATGCAAAATCTTCAATAAAATACTGGCAAACCGATTGCAACAGCACATTAAAAACTTATCCATCATGATCAAGTAGGATTCATCCTGGGATGCAAGGCTGGTTCAACATACGCAAGTCTATAAATGTAATTCACCACACAAAAAACAAAACACATGATTATCTCAATTGACGAGAGAAGGCATTTGACAAAATTCAACAGCCCTTTATGCTAAAACCCTCAATAAACTTGGTATTGATGGAACATATCTCAAAGTAATAAAAGCTATTTATGACAAACCAACAGCCAATCTGGAAGCATTCCTTTGAAATGGCACTAGACAAGGATGCCCTCTCTCACCACTCCTATTCAACATAGTACTGGAAGTTCTAGCCAGAGCAATCAGGCAAGAAAAAGAAATAAAGGGTATAAATAGGAAAGGTGGAAGCCAAATTGTCTCTAAAACAGCATGGTACTGGTACCAAAACAGAGATATAGACCAATGGAACAGAACAGAAGCATCAGAGAACATATCTACAACCATATTATCTTTGATGAACAAGACAAAAACAGGCAATGGGGAAAGGATTCTATTTAATAAATGGTGTTGGGAAAACTGGCTAGCCATGTGCAGAAAGCAGAAACTGGACCCCTTTCTGACACCTTACACTAAAATTAACTCCAGATGGATTAAAGACTTAAACGTAAGACCTGACACCATAAAAACCCTAGAGGAAAATATATAGCAATAAGTGCCCACATGAGAAGAGTGGAGAGATCCAAAATTGACACCCTATCGTCAAAATTGAAAGAGCTAGAGGAGCAAGATCAAAAAGCTCAAAACCTAGCCAAGACAAGAAATAACTAAGATCAGAGCAGAACTGAAGGAGATAGAGACAAGAAAACCCTTCAAAAATCAATAAATCTAAGAGCTGGTTTTTGAAAAGATCAACAAAATAGACAGACCACTAGCCAGACTGATAAAAAGAAGAGAGAACAACCAAATAGATGCAATAAAAACGATAAAGGGGAAATCACCACAGATTCCACAGAAATTCAAACCATCATCAGAGAATACTACAAACAACTGCTCAACGAAATAAGAGAGGACACAAACAGATGGAGAAACATTCCATGTTCGTGGTTAGGAAGAATCAATATCGTGAAAATGGCTATACTGCCCAAAGTAATTTACACAATCAATGCTATCCCCATCAAACTACCATTGAATTTCTTCACAGAACTGGAAAACCACCATGAATTTCATATGGAACCAAAAAGAGCCCGCATAGCCAAGTCAATTCTAAGCAAAAGAACACAGCGGAGGCATCACGCTACCAGACTTCAAACTATACTACAAGGCTACAGTAATCAAAACAGCATGGTACTGGTACCAAAACAGAGATATAGACCAATGGAACAGAACAGAAGCATCGGAGGCAACACAACATATCTACAACCATATTATCTTTGATAAACCAGACAAAAACAGGCAATGGGGAAAGGATTCCTATTTAATAAATGGTGTTGGGAAAACTGGCTAGCCATGTGCAGAAAGCAGAAACTGGACCCCTTCCTGACACCTTACACTAAAATTAACTCCAGATGGATTAAAGACTTAAACGTAAGACCTGACACCATAAAAACCCTAGAAGAAAATCTAGGCAAAACCATTCAGGACATAGGAGTAGGCAAGGACTTCATGAACAAAACACCAAAAGCATTGGCAACAAAAGCCAAAATAGACAAATGGGACCTAATCAAACTCCACAGCTTCTGCACGGCAAAAGAAACAGTCACTAGAGTGAATCGGCAACCATCAGAATGGGAAAAAATCTTTGCAGTTTACACATCTGACAAAGGGCTGATACTGGTTGTTTCTTTCTATGTAGTGCCTCTTTCAGGAGCTCTTGTGAAGCAGGCCTAGTGGTGACAAAATCTCTGAGTACTTGCTTGTTTATGAAGGATTATATTTTTCCTTCACTTTTGAAGCTCAGTTTGGCTGGATATGAAATTCAGGGTTGAAAGTTTTTTTCTTTAAGGATGTTGAATATTGGCCCCCACTCTCTTCTGGCTTGTAGTCTCCACTGAGAGATCTGCAGTGAGTCTGATGGGCTTCCTTTTGTGGGTGACCCGACCTTTCTCTCTGGCTGCCTTTTGTATTATCTCCTTCATTTTAACCCTGGTTAATCTGATGATTATGTGCCTTGGGGTTGCTCTTCTTGCGGAGTATCTTTGTGGTGTTGTCTGTATTTCCTGGAGTTGAGTATTGACCTGCCTTGCTAGGTTGGGGAAATTTTCCTGGATAATATCCTGAAGAGTATTTTCCAGCTTGGATTCATTCTCTTCATCACATTCTGGTACACCTATCAAACTTAGGTTTGGTCTCTTCACATAGTCCCACATTTCCTGAAGATTTTCTTCATTCCTTTTTGCCCTTTTTTCTCTAACCTTGGTTTCTCATTTTATTTCATTGAGTTGATCTTCGACTTCTGATATTCTTTCTTCCGATTGGTCAATTCGGCTGTTGAAACTTGTGCATGCTTTACGAAGTTCTCGTGTTGCATTTTTCAGCTCCTTCAATTCATTCATGTTCCTCTCTAAGTTGTCCATTCTTGTTATCATTTCCTCGAATCTTTTTTCAAATCTTTATCCAAGGTTCTTCATTTCTTTGCACTGATTTAAAACATGTTCTTTTACCTCACTTAAGTTTTCATTATCCTCTTTCTGAAGTCTGATTCTGTCATTTCGTCACACTCATTCTCTGTCCAGCTTTGTTCCCTTGCTGGTGAGGAGTTTTGGTCCTTGATCGGAGGTGAGGGGTTTTGGTTTCGAGTGTTTTTTTCTTTTTTGCGCTGGTTTCTTCCCATCTTTGTGGATTTATCCACCTGTATTCTTAGTAGTTGCTGATTTTTTAATTGGGTCTCTGAGTGGACACTCAGATTGTTGATGATGAAGTATTTCTGTTACTTAGTTTTCCTTCTAATTGTCTAGCCCCTTTGCTATATGGGTGCTGAGGTCCACTTCAGGCCCTGCTTTGCTTGGGTACACCTGTAGCAGCTGCAGAACAGTGAGTGATGCTACCAGTTTTTCTTCTGCTATCTTTGTCCCAGATTGATGCCCGCCACATGTCAGTCTTATTAGTCCTTGTTTTGGGTGACTCTTTGGATATACAGGGTTCAGGGAGCTGTTTGAGGGGATGGTCTGTGGTTTATAGGAGCTCCATTTCTGAGCTGTGAGCTCCGTTGTTCATTCAGGTTGTTGGGAGAATGTGTTTATGTCTGCTGCAACAGAACTCATACCCCCCCCTTTTTTCCCCTTAGATGCTCTGTCTCAGGGGGTTTGGGCTTTTTTATGAGTATCTGTTGCACTGTTCTGCCTGGCTAGGAGGTAGTCTATTCACTATTTGCCTTCCGAGGCTTTGCCCTGCTAGCGTGGGTCCGCCCTGCTTCTGCCGGCCCCGTTCTGCTGTGGTGTGCTCCGCCCAGCTGAGCGAGTCTCTCTGTTATGGAAGGTTGCCTCGGCAACGGCAGGCTGCATCAGCTCTGGGCGGTACTTCAGTAGGGGCGGATTGTGTTTGTAGTTGTGGACGCCCTTCCCCCACCGGGCTGCACCGTGCTGGATTTAACTGTGCCGGCAGCAGAGCTGTCAGCCCTGAGCGCCTCCAATCGCCATCCTGCTTGTCTTCATGAGGGTGGGACCTGCCAAGCCCGATCACCCACCTCCCTGCCTCAGAGTTTGTCCTCTCTCTGTCTCTTCGTCTCCTTAAGGTGAATGGTCGACTCTCTCACTGGCGCTTCAGTAGCCTGCTGATAGGGCACTGGGATCTGTGCAATCTCCCATGCCACTGCCCACTGCACCAGCTCAGATCACGCTTTCCAAAAATCTCCTGGTGTGGCTCATTGTCCAAGCCCCGTTCAATCAGATGGACATGTCAATCTGCCCTTCCAAATCTCAGATTGCTGGTTTAAGAGGGCACCCAGACCAGTGAGTTTTGTGCGAGTGCCAAGGCTCTGTGGTGCCAGCTGAACCAGCCATGGGAGCCGGCCCTACGAGCTGGCTGTGTTGGCTTTTCGTGTCTCTCCCACACCTGGGACTTCCAACGTTCTGTGGGCAATAAAGGTCCGTCTTAGAATGCGGCTAGCACTCACCCTCTGTGCCTTCACTGGGAGCTGCAATCCTGAGTCACCTCTACGACATCATCTTGGAAGATCTCTCCTCAGGAGTCTTCTTACTATGGCCACTGATTCAGAGCCTCATTGAATAATGCACACCTGGGAAATAGTCAAGAGTCTATTTCATATGGCCACTCATTCAGAGCCTCAGTGAATAATGCACATCTGTGGAGAAGCCAAGAGTGTATTTCACACAGCCACAAATTTAGAGACTCAGTGAATAATACACACCTGTGGACAAGTTAGAATCTATGACATATGGCCACTCAGAGCATTACTGAATAATGCACACCTGTGGAGTAGACAGGAGACTTCTTCATATGGCCAAAGTTCCAGAGCCTCAGTGAATAATGCACATCTGGTCAGTAATCAGGAGGCTATGCATATGAACACTCATTCAGAGACTCACTGAATAATGCACATCTGTGGAGAAGCCAAGAGTGTATTTCACATGGCCACTCGTTCACAACATCAGTGAATAATGCACATCTGTGGAGAAGCCAAGAGTGTATTTCACATGGCCATTCATTCAGAGCCTCAGTGAATAATGCACACCTGGGAAATAGTCAGGATTCTATTTCATATGGCCACTCAATCAGAGCATTACTGAATAATGCACATCTGGTCAGTAATCAGGAGGCTATGCATATGAACACTCATTCAGAGACTCACTGAATAATGCACAAATGTACAGTACTCAGCAGTCTATTTCATATGACCATTGTTTAAGAGCCACATTGAGTAATGCACATCTGTGGAGAAGCCAAGAGTGTATTTCACATGGCCACTCATTCAGAGACTCATGGAATAATGCACACCTGGGAAATAGTCAGGATTCTATTTCATATAGCCACTTATTCAGAGACTCATGGAATAATGCACACCTGGGGAATACTCAGCAGTCTATTTCATATGACCATTGTTTAAGAGCCACATTGAGTAATGCACATCTGGTCAGTAATCAGGAGGCTATGCATATGAACACTCATTCAGAGCCTCAGTGAATAATGCACACCTGTGGAGTAGACAGGAGACTTCTTCATATGGCCAAAGTTCCAGAGCCTCAGTGAATAATGCATACCTGGGGAATACTCAGGATTCTATTTCATATGACCATTGTTTAAGAGCCACATTGAGTAATGCACATCTGGTCAGTAATCAGGAGGCTATGCATATGAACACTCATTCAGAGACTCATGGAATAATGCACACCTGGGGAATACTCAGCAGTCTATTTCATATGGCCACAGACTCATAGCCTAAGTGAATAATGCACACCTGTGGAGTAGACAGGAGACTTCTTCATATGGCCACTCAGAGCATTACTGAATAATGCACATCTGGTCAGTAATCAGGAGGCTATGCATATGAACACTCATTCAGGTCCTCAGTGAATAATGCACAAATGTACAGTACTCAGCAGTCTATTACTATGGTCATTAACTCAAATCCTCATTAAAAATACACACCTGTGAAATATTCATGATTCCATTTCATATGGCCACTCATTCAGAGCCTCAGTGAATAATACACACATGTGGAATAGTCAGCAGCCTATTTTATGTGGCCACTTATTTAGAAACTCAGTGAATGATACACACCTGTGGACAAGTTAGAATCTATGACATATGGCCACTCAGAGCATTACTGAATAATGCACACCTGGGAAATAGTCAGGATTCTATTTCATATGACCATTGTTTAAGAGCCACATTGAGTAATGCACATCTGGTCAGTAATCAGGAGGCTATGCATATGAACACTCATTCAGGTCCTCAGTGAATAATGCACATCTGTGGAGAAGCCAAGAGTGTATTTCACACAGCCACAAATTTAGAGACTCAGTGAATAATACACACCTGTGAAATATTCATGATTCCATTTCATATGGCCACAGACTCATAGCCTAAGTGAATAATGCACAAATGTACAGTACTCAGCAGTCTATTTCATATAGCCAGTTATTCAGAGGTTTACTGAATAATACAAATATTTGGAATAGACAGCACCCTGTTTCATATGATCACAAAAAAAAAGAGCCTCACTGAGTTCTACACATGCGGGGAAGACTTAGCAGTCTACTTTATATAGCAACTCATTTACAGCCTCTGTGAATAATGCACACGTTTGGAATAGACACTAGTCTCTTTTAAATGGCCACAAAATCAAAGCCTGAGTGAGTAATGCACAACGTTGTAATAGACAGTAGTGTATTCCATGTGCCCATATACAGAGCCTGAGTCAATAATAAACACCTGGGGAATACTCAGCAGTCTATTACTATGGTCATTAACTCAAATCCTCATTAAAAAATACACACCTGTGGAGTAGACAGGAGACTTCTTCATATGGCCAAAGTTCCAGAGCCTCAGTGAATAATGCACAAATGTACAGTACTCAGCAGTCTATTTTATATAGCCACTCATTCAGAGATTCACTGAATAATACAAATATTTGGAATAGACAGCACCCTGTTTCATATGATCACAAAAAAGAGCCTCACTGAATAATGCACACCTGGGGAAGACTTAGCAGTCTACTTTATATAGCAACTCATTTACAGCCTCAGTGAATAATGCACACGTTTGGAATAGACACTAGTCTCTTTTAAATGGCCACAAAATCAAAGCCTGAGTGAGTAATGCACAACGTTGTAATAGACAGTAGTGTATTCCATGTGCCCATATACAGAGCCTGAGTCAATAATAAACACCTGGGGAATACTCAGCAGTCTATTTTATATGGTCACTAACTCAAAGCCTCATTAAATAATACACACCTGTGGAGTAGACAGGAGACTTCTTCATATGGCCACAGACTCATAGCCTAAGTGAATAATGCACAAATGTACAGTACTCAGCAGTCTATTTTATATGGCCTCTCATTCAGAGCTTCAGTGAATAATGCATACCTGGGGAATACTCAGGATTCTATTTCATATAGCCACTTATTCAGAGACTCACTGAATAATACAGACCTATGGAAAATTCAGGAGTGTATTTCACACAGCCACTCATTCAGAGCCTCACTGAATAATACACACCTGAGGAAGAGTTAATAGTCTACTTCATATAGCCACTCATTTAGAGCCTCAGTGAATAATGCACACGTTTGGAATAGACACTAGTCTCTTTTAAATGGCCACAAAATCAAAGCCTGAGTGAGTAATGCACAACGTTGTAATAGACAGTAGTCTATTCCATATGCCCACATATACAGAGTCTGAGTCAATAATAAACACCTGGGGAATACTCAGCAGTCTATTATGTATGGTCACTAACTCAAAGCCTCATTAAATAATACACACCTGTGGACTAGTCAGGAGACTCTTTCATATGGCCAAAGTTTCAGAGCCTCAGTGAATAATGCACACCTGGGGAATACTCAGGAGCTCGATATTATATGGCCTCTTTTTCAGAACTTCACTGAATAAGGAACACCTGTTTGTCGTCAGAATTCTATTTCATATAGCCATATATTCAGAGCCCCACTGAATAACATACACCTCAGGGAATGTCAGGATTCTATTTTGTATAGCCACTCATTTAGAGCCGAATTTAAAAATGCACGCCTGAGTAGTATTCAGGAGTCTCTTTCCTATGGCCACTCATTCAGAGCCTCACTGAAGAATACAGACCTATGGAAAATTCAGGAGTGTATTTCACATGGCCACTCGTTCACAACATCAGTGAATAATTATATATACCTGGGGAATACTCAGGATTCTATTTCATATAGCCACTTATTCAGAGACTCACTGAATAATGCACACCTGGAAAATAGTCTGGAGTCTATTTGATATGACCGTTCATCCAGTGCCTCAGTGGAAAATGCACAGCTGAGAAATAGCCAAGAGAATATAGTCAGGAGTCTATTTTATATGGTCATTCATTCATAAACTCGCTGAATGATACACACCTGGGGAATAGTCAGAGTGCATGCCATATGGCCACTCAATCACAGCATTACCAAATAATGCACAATGGCTCACTAGTCAGGAGTCAATTTTATAGGGCCTCTCATTCAGAGCTTCAGTGCATAATAAACAGCTCTGGAGTAGTCATGATCCTATTCAATGTAACCTCAAATTAAGCACCTCCCTGAATGATACACCCATGAGTGATAGTCAGGAGACTATTTGATATGGCCACTCATTCAGAGCCTCGTTGAATAATGCACACCTGGGGAATAGTCAGGAGTCTATTTCATATGGTGATTTGTTTGGAGAATCAAGGAATAACGCACACCTGTGGAGTAAAATGGGGTGTATTTTATATGGCCACTCTTTCCGTGTTTCCGTGAATAATATGTATGTCTGAATAGTTAGGAATCTCGTTCATATGGCCACTCGTTCAGGGCCTCAGTGAATAATACACACCTGGGAAATAGTCAAGAGTCTACTTCAAATGGCTACACATTCAGAGTCTCTGTAAATAATGCACACCTGGGGAATAGTCAGGAGTCTATTTCATATAGCCACTTATTCAGAGTCTCATTCAATAATACACACCTGGGGAATAGTCAGGAGTCTATTTCATTTGTACACTCATTCATAACCTCAGTGGATAATGTAAACCTGTGTAATAGTCAGGAGTCTCTTTCCTATGGCCACTCATTCATTGCCTCACTGAATAATACACACCTGGGGAATCATCAGGATTCTATTTCATATAGCCACTCATTTAGAGCCTTACTGAGTAATGCATAATGGGGCAATAGTCAGGTGTCTATTTTATATGGCCTCTCATTCAGAGCTTCAGTGAATAATGCACACCTGTGGAGTAGACAGGAGGCTATTTCATATGGCCACTCATTCAGAGCTTCAGTGAATAATACACACCTGGGTGATAGTCAGGAGTCTATTTCATATGGCCACTCATTCAGAGCCTCACTGAATAATACACACCTGGGTGAGTGTCAGGAGTCTATTTGGTATGGACACTCATACAGAGCCAGTTTGAATAATGCACACATGGAGAATAATTAGGAATCTATATTATATGGCTACTCATTCTGACAATAAGTGAATAATGCACATGTGAAGAATAATCACTAGTCTCTTTTATATGGTGATTCCTTTAGAGAATCAATGAATAATGGACACCTGTGGAGTAAAATCGAGTCTATTTTTATGGCCACCCTTTCAGTGTTTCAGTGAATAATGCATAATGGGGCAATAGTCAAGAATTTATTTCATATGGCCACTCGTTCAGGGCCTCAGTGAATAATACACACCTGGGGAATAGTCAAGAATTTATTTCATATGGCCACTCATTCAGAGCCTCACTGAATAATACACACC
This sequence comes from Saguinus midas, assembly GCA_021498475.1. NCBI lineage: Eukaryota > Metazoa > Chordata > Mammalia > Primates > Cebidae > Saguinus > Saguinus midas. Next base: position 117,470,560 of record CM038400.1, on the reverse strand, counting down.
TGGGGAATAGTCAGGAGTCTCTTTCTTATGCCCACTTATTCTGTCTTATTCAGTAATACACAGCTGGGAAGAGTTAAGTGTCTACTTCATATGGCCACTCATTTAGAGCCTCAGTGAATAATGCACCCCTGTGTAACAGACACTGGTCTGTTTTGTATTTCCACAAAATCAAAGCCTGACTGAGTAATCCACAACTTTGAAATATTGAGGAGTCTATTCTGTATGCCCACTTAATTAGTTTCTCAGTCAGTAATACACACCTTATTAATAATAAGGAATCTATTTCATCTAATCACTACCTCAAAGCCTCATTAAATAACACACACATGTGAAATAGTCAGGAGGCTATTTCACATGGTCAAACATTCAGAGTCTCAGTGACTAATGCACACATGAGGAATACTCAGGAGTCTATTTCATATGGCCACTCATTTAGAGCCTTACTGAATAAAGAACACCTGTGGGAAAGTCAAGATTGTTTTTCATAAAGACACTCTTTCAGGGCCCAAACTGAAAATGCACTTTTGCGAATTCAGCAGTGTCTTTGCTGTGGCCATTCATTTAGAGCCTCATTGAATCATCTATACCTGAGGAATACTCAGGAGTCTATTTCATATGGCCACTCATTCAGAGACTCATGGAATAATGCACACCTGGGGAATAGTCAGGAGTCTATTTCATATGGCCACTCATTCAGAGCCTCAGTGAATAATGCACACCTGTGGAATAGTCAGGAGTCTATTTCATGTGGCCACTTATTCAGAAACTCAGTGAATAATACACACCTGGGGAATAGTCAGGAGTCTATTTCATGTGGCCACTTATTCAGAAACTCAGTGAATGATACACACCTGTGGACTAGTTAGAGTCTATGACATATGGCTACTCAATCAGAGCATTACTGAATGATGCACACCTGAGAAAGAGTCAGGATTCTATCTCATATTACCATTGTTTAAGAGCCTCATTGAGTAATGCACATCTGGTCAGTAATCAGGAGGCTATGTTATATGAACACTCATTCAGAGCCTCAGTGAATAATGCACACCTGTGGAGTAGCCAGAAGTGTATTTCACATGGCCACTCATTCAGAGCTTCAGTGAATAATACACACCTGTGGAATAGTCAGGAGTCTATTTCATGTGGCCACTTATTCAGAAACTCAGTGAATAATGCACAAATGTACAGTACTCAGCAGTCTATTTTATATGGCCACTCATTCAGAGCCTCACTGAATAATACACACCTGTGGAATAGTCAGGATTCTATTTTATGTAGACACGTATTCAGAGCCTCACTGAATAATACACACCTGGGAAGAGTTAATAGTCTACTTCATATAGCCACTCATTTAGAGCCTCAGTGAATAATGCACACGTGTGGAATAGACACTAGTCTCTTTTAAATGGCCACAAAATCAAAGCCTGACTGAGTAATCCACAACTTTGAAATATTGAGGAGTCTATTCTGTATGCCCACTTAATTAGTTTCTCAGTCAGTAATACACACCTTATTAATAATAAGGAATCTATTTCATCTAATCACTACCTCAAAGCCTCATTAAATAATACACACCTGTGGAATAGTCAGGAGTCTATTTCATATGGCCACTCATTCAGAGCCTCAGTGAATAATGCACACATGAGGAATACTCAGGATTCTATTTCATATGGCCACTCATTCAGAGCCTCACTGAATAATGCACACCTGAGAAAGAGTCAGGATTCTATTTCATATAGCCACTCATTTAGAGCCTTACTGAATAATGCACACCTGTGGAATAGTCAGGAGTCTATTTTATATGGCCACTCATTCAGAGCCTCACTGAATAATACACACCTGTGGAATAGTCAGGAGTCTATTTCATATGGCCACTCATTCAGAGCCTCAGTGAATGATACACACCTGGGTGATAGTCAGGAGTCTATTTCATGTGGCCACTTATTCAGAAACTCAGTGAATAATGCACACCTGAGAAATAGTCTGGAGTCTACTTGATATGATGGTTCATTCAGTGCCTCAGTGGAAAATGCACACCTGTGGAATAGTCAGGAGTCTATTTTATATGGCCACTCATTCAGAGCCTCAGTGAATAATACACACCTGGGGAATAGTCAGGAGTCTATTTCATGTGGCCACTTATTCAGAAACTCAGTGAATGATACACACCTGTGGACTAGTTAGAGTCTATGACATATGGCCACTCAATCAGAGCATTACTGAATGATGCACACCTGAGAAAGAGTCAAGATTCTATCTCATATTACCATTGTTTAAGAGCCTCATTGAGTAATGCACATCTGGTCAGTAATCAGGAGGCTATTTCACATGGCCACTCATTTAGAGCCTCAGTGAATAATGCACACCTGTGTAGTAGCCAGAAGTGTATTTCACACAGCCACTCATTCAGAGCCTCAGTGAATAATGCACACCTGAGAAATAGTCTGGAGTCTATTTGATATGGACACTCATACAGAACCTCAGTGAATAATGCACAAATGTACAGTACTCAGCAGTCTATTTCATATTGCCACTTATTCAGAAACTCAGTGAATAATACACACCTGTGGACTAGTCAGGAGACTCTTTTATATGGCCACTCATTCAGAGCCTCAGTGAATAATACACACCTGGGGAAGAGTTAGCAGTGTACTTTATACAGCCAGTCATTTACAGCCTCAGTGAATAATGCACACGTGTGGAATAGACACTAGTTTCTTTTAAATGGTCACATAATTAAAGCCTCAGTGAGTAATGCACAACTTTAAACTAGTCATTAGTCTATTCCATATGCTTACATTTTCAGAGTCTGAGTCAATAATACACACCTGGGGAATAGTCACCAGTCTATTTCATATGGTCACTAACTCAAAGCCTCATTAAATAATACACACCTGTGGACTAGTCAGGAGACTCTTTCATATGGCCAAAGTTTCAGAGCCTCAGTGAATAATGCATACCTGGGGAATACTCAGGAACTCGATTTCATATGGGCTCTCCTTTAGAAAGTCATTGAATAAGGAACACCTGTATTGTAGTCAGAATTCTATTTCATATAGCCACATATTCAGAGCCTCAGTGAATAACACACACCTGGGGAATACTCAGGATTCTATTTCATATGGCCACTCATTTAGAGCCTTACTGAATAATGCACACCTGAGAAATAGTCAAGAGGATATAGTCAGGAGTCTCTTTTCTATGGCCACTCATTCAGAGCCTCAGTGAATAATACACACCTGGGGAATAGTCTGGAGTCTATTTGATATGGACACTCATTCAGAGCCTCACTGAATGATACACACCTGTGGACTAGTCAGGAGACTCTTTTATATGGCCACTCATTCAGAGCCTCAGTGAATAATACACACCTGTGGAATAGTCAGGAGTCTATTTCATATGGCCACTCATTCAGAGCCTCAGTGAATAATGCATACCTGGGGAATACTCAGGATTCTATTTCATATGGCCACTCATTCAGAGACTCATGGAATAATGCACACCTGAGAAATAGTCTGGAGTCTACTTGATATGATGGTTCATTCAGTACCTCAGTGGAAAATGCACACGTGAGGAATAGTCAAGAGGCTATTTTATGTAGCCACTCATCAATACCCATCGTAAGTAATACACACCTGGGGATTAGTCAGGAGTCTATTTCATGTGGCCACTTATTCAGAAACTCAGTGAATAATACATGCCTTTGGACTAGTTAGAGTCTATGACATATGGCCACTCAATCAGAGCATTACTGAATGATGCACACTTGAGAAAGAGTCAAGATTCTATCTCATATTACCATTGTTTAAGAGCCTCATTGAGTAATGAACATCTGGTCAGTAATAAAGAGGCTATGTTATATGAACACTCATTCAGAGCCTCAGTGAATAATGCACACCTGTGTAGTAGCCAGAAGTGTATTTCACACAGCCACTCATTCAGAGCTGCAGTGAATAATACACACCTGTGGAATAGTCAGGATTCCATTTTATATGGCCACTGATGCAGAGCCTCAGTTAATAATGCACAGATGTACAGTACTCAGCAGTCTATTTTATATAGGCACTCCTTCAGGATTCACTGTATAATACAAATATTTGGGATAGACAGCATTCTTTTTCATGTGATCACACAAGGTGAGCCTGACTGAGTAATACACACCTGGGGAAGAGTTAGCAGTGTACTTTATACAGCCAGTCATTTACAGCCTCATTGAATAATGCACAAGTGTGGAATAGACACTAGTCTCTTTTAAATGGCCACAAAATCAAAGCCTCAGTGAGTGATGCACAACTTTAAAATAGTCATTAGTCTATTCCATATGCTTACATTTTCAGAGTCTGAGTCAATAATACATACCTTGGGAATAGTCACCAGTCTATTTCATATGGTCACTAACTCAAAGCCTCATTAAATAATACACACCTGTGCACTAGTCAGGAGACTCTTTTATATGGCCAAAGTTTTAGTGCCTCAGTGAATAATGCATACTTGGGGAACACTCAGGAACTCGATTTCATATGGGCTCTCCTTTAGAAAGTCATTGAATAAGGAACACCTGTATTGTAGTCAGAATTCTATTTCATATAGCCACATATTCAGAGCCTCAGTGAATAACACACACCTGGGGAATAGTCACCAGTCTATTTCATATGCCACTAACTCAAAGCCTCATTAAATAAAACACACCTGTGGACTAGTCAGGAGACTCTTTCATATGGCCAAAGTTTCAGAGCCTCAGTGAATAATGCATACCTGGGGAATACTCAGGAACTCGATTTCATATGGGCTCTCCTTTAGAAAGTCATTGAATAAGGAACACCTGTATTGTAGTCAGAATTCTATTTTATAATCCCACATATTCAGAGCCTCACTGAATAACACACACCTGGGGAATAATCCGGATTCTATTTTATATGACCAGTCATTGAGAACCAAGCTGAATAATGCACACCTGAGGAGTGTTCAGGAGTCTCTTTTCTATGGACACTCATTCAGAGCCTCACTGAATAATACAGACCTATGAAAAAAGAGTGTATTTCACATGGCCACTCATTCTCAACCTCAGTCAAGAATCATATATACCTGAAGAATACTCAGGATTCTATTTCATATTGCCACTTATTCAGAGACTAACTGAATAATGCACAACTGGGGAATAGTCTGGAGTCTATTTGATATAACCATTCACGCAGTGCTTCAGTGGAAAATGCAAAGCTGAGAAATAGTCAAGAGGATATAGTCAGGAGTCTGTTTCATATGGCCACTCAGTAAGAGCCTCAGGGAGTAGTGCACACCTGGGGAATTTTCAGGAGGCTATTTTGTATGGCAACTCATACAGAACCTCAGTGAATAACACACCTGGGGAATAGTCCAGAATGTATTTCAATTGGCCACTCACTCCGAAGCTAGGCGAGTAATACACATCTAGGGAATTGTTAGGAGACAATTTCATGTGACTTCTCATGCAGAGATTCACTTAATAATGCCCTCCTGTGGAGTAGTCAGCAGCCTAATTGATATAGCCATTCATTCAGAGCCTCTCTGAGTGATAAGTTCCTTTTGGATATTCAGGAATCTCTTGAATATGGCCATTCAGAGCCTCACTGAATGTTACATAGCTGTGGAATTGTCATATGGCCACTCATTCAGAGACTCATGGAATAATGCACACCTGAGAAATAGTCAAGAGGATATAGTCAGGAGTCTGTTTCATATGGCCACTCATTCAGAGCCTCACGGAATGATACACACCTGTGGAATTGTCAAGAGTCTATTTCATATTGCCACTCATTCAGAGCCTCAGTGACTAATGCACACCTGGGGAGTACTGAGGATTCTATTGTAAATAATAGACACTTGGGGAATAGTCAATGGTCTATTTTATATGGTCACTCATTCAGAGCCTCACTGAATGATACACACCTGGGGAATAATCCGGATTCTATTTCATATGACCAGTCATTGAGAACCAAGCTGAATAATGCACACCTTGAAAATAGTCATGTGTCTCTTTCATAGGGACACTGTTTCAGAGCCTCAGTTTATAATGCACACCTGGGGAATAGTTGGGAGTCTGTTTAACATGACCACTCATTACGACCCTCAGTGAATAATGCACACATGGGGAACAGTCAGAAGTCTATTTTATATGGTCACTCATTCAGAGCCTCACTGAATAATGCACACATGGGGAACAGTCAGAAGTCTATTTTATATGGTCACTCATTCAGAGCCTTATGGAATAATACACAAGTGCAGAATAGTCAGAAGTCTATTTTATATGGCCACTCAGAGAATCAGGAATCATGCAGACTTGGGGAATACTCAGGAGTCTATTTCACATGGCCAATAATTCAGAGCCACAGTGAATAATGCACACCAGGGTAATAGTCAGGAGCCTCTTTCATATGGCCACTCATTCAGTGCCTCACTGAATGATACACACCTAAAAATCATCAGGATTCTATTCCATACTACCACTCATTCAGAGCCTTTTGAATAATTCACAACTGGGCAATAGTTAGAAGTCTATTTTATATGGCCTCTCATTCAGACCTTCAGTGAATAATGCACACCAGGGTAATACTCAGGAGCCTCTTTCATATGGCCACTCATTCAGTGCCTCCCTGAATGATACACATCTGTGTGATAGTCAGGAGACTATTTCATATGACCTCTCATTCTGGGCCTCACTGAATAATATGCACTTGATGGAGTATCAGGAATCCCTTTGGTATGGACTCACATACAGATCCTCTTTGAATAATCCACACAGAACAATTAGTAGTCTATGTGGGAGTCGCCCCTGTGAGAGGCTAAAAACTTGGCCTCTGCCATTAGGTGAGCTTGACTCCTTACACATTTTCCTTGGCTGGAGGCTGTCGAGCTATGAGTGAGAGGAAATTAAGAAGAGAAGGAAAAAGAAAATTCAGAATGATTAAGCAGGACACTATCCTTAGATTTCTTGGCCGATGAGATAATGGCCAGGTGAACGCTGAAGTGAGTTAATTGGGTATTGTGTTTCCCTTTCTGGCTCCTGATCTAAGACGTTGTTTACTAGGCATTGTTTCAGCCTAGGGACCTCCACTGTGGTCCTTGTCTCTCACAGATGCATGGTTTACTGCTGAGTTTGTGACTTCTATTTAATTAAAGATTGTTATCCAAGTTACTGATTTTTCAGACAATATCGATAATCAGCATCAGCTGTTTCCCCCTTAATTCTTTACATTAATATTTTTTTCCCTTTTGACAGTTTCTTAGAATCATCCCCCAAGGAATTTTCTGTTCCTTTTATTGTTTGAGTAATAATCTGCATTGAGGTAATTATGTTAAAACAAAAAGTATATAAGAAAACCTACTGCACAAATAAAATTGCTGAATGGGCCTAGCTGATCCAGTTTTCCAGATCTCTCCTCTTTCTGTCTCCTCTCTTTTCCACACACGCCCTCTTCCAGGTTTGGGACCCCTCACTGGATGAGATTCTCGAGCTCGCGTTCAGTTCAAAACAGCTGGTGCCCCAAGTGGGGCCTGGACATGAGGGACAATCGTGACGCCTACAAACTATAGAGGTGAAGCTGCAGCATAAGTAATTGAATAATTTTTCTTTTTAATTTGGAGTAAAACATGGGGCAAATAGAATCTAAAGGCCACAAATTGTTCGTACAGCTTTTGCAACATACGACTAAGTCACATGGTCCTGAGATTAGACTAAAAACTCTTGAGGAATTTGTGCAGATAGTGAGCGAGCTTTGTCCATGGATTCCAAAGGGTAGATTCTAAAATGAAGACACTTGGAAAGTTATAGGTGAAAAAATTTATCACTTTTCTACCCGCAATGTATCGCTACCTCAAACTGATATTTTGCTTTCCATTTGGCCTAAGTTGCGTGATTCCCTTTGTCCTAGTCATACTTCGCCCTCAGCCTCACCTTATACCCCGAGGGCGCTTTTGCCTCTCCTCCTCCACTATCTCCTGATCCCCTTGATTTAACAGAACCAGGCTCTCATCATTCTTATGCTGTGCCTCCGCCTATGGATGCGTTTGAGACAGTGGCTGAAGTAGTCGTGGACAGTTCTTCCCCTCCTGCACAATAGACTCCTGGTCATTCCACCCATACTCTTCCTCCTGATTTAATTCGCCAGTTTCAAGATTTACTTTCGCTTTGCTCCCGTGCTCTCTCTCAACAGCACCAGTGTTTTCCTATCACCCAGCAGTCACAACACCTTGGACCACCTGTTCCAGTTCGTTTGCAATCCACTCCTCTTTCTCCTATTTCACCACTGTCTCATGCCCTTATGTCCCTTTGCAGAGGACTTACAGGCCCTGAAGCTTCTCTTACATACCCCATTATTGAAACTGTGGGCAATGATAGTAATCCAGTCAGAAATTATGAACCCCTCTCTTCTAAGTCTTTAAAGGACTTGAAGGATGCTGTTTCTCAATATGGCCCAACTGCTCCCTACACTTTAACTATCTTAGATAACCTTTGCATTGTAGCCCTCCCTCCGGGTGATTGGGGTCGTCTTGCCATGGCTTGTCTTTCTGGTAGTGATTTTTTGCTTTGGAAGGCTTATTATGAGGACGAGGCTTTGGACCAATCAATTCAAAACTGCTGCCTGCAGTCCCCAGTGACTAGACATGCTTTTAGGGAGAAAAGCACATTCGGAATTACCTGACCAGCTAAACTACCCTACTGAGGCTTATATGCAGATTACCTCCTTAGCGATTCGTGCCTAGAGGCAATTACCATCATCCAGTGTTAGGACAGAGGAGCTTGCTAAAATTCGTCAGGGACCTGATGAGCCTTTTCAGGAGTTTGTCTCGCCTCCTCCAGGCTGTTACACGCCAGGTTAGCAATGATGAGGCTAGCTCTCTTTTAGTAAAGCAATTGGCTTTTGAAAATGCTAATACAGCATACCAGGCAACCATGAGGCCCTTTAAACATAAAGGCACCTTAACTGATTATATTCGCCTCTGTGCTGATATCGTACCTGCTTATCAGCAAGGTCTTGATCTAGCAGCTGCTCAAGCAGGAATGCCTATTGCCGCCTTTTTAAAACAAAGACCCAACCAACCTAGACCACCCCTTAAATGTTTTTGTTGTGGCGGTATAGGCCATATGGCTAGACAGTGTCAAGTTCCTTTTACTCCACAGCCTCAGATGTTAGCTTTGCCAGCACCCCCAGATACTACTCCTGCTTCTCCTTCTCCTGTCATTCCATCACCCCAACCACGTCAACCAGGTTTGTGCCCTCGCTGTCACCGTGGCACCCATTGGGCCAACGAGTGCCACTCTAAGCATGATGCCCAGGGCAATCCCCTCCCTCAGTGGTCAGGAAACTCCCAGGTGGGGCGGTCCCAGCCCCCACAAAATATTGGGACACCTTATGTTCAAGCTCCCATCCTGAGTTTGAGCGCAAATCCGTTTCTCAACTCTGCGGAGCAACACCGGACAGCACAGGACTTGACCTCCGTCCCACCGCCCAACAGGTATTAACCCCTGACATGGGACCTCAAGCCATCCCTACGGGCATTTTTAGTCCTCTTCCCTCAGGATATATTAGTCTTATTTTAGGTCATAGTAACTGTTCCTTAAGAGGTCTACATGTACTACCTGGAGTTGTTAATGCTGATTACTCAGGAGAAATTAAGGTGTTTGCTTAGTCACCTACAAGTGTTTTCACGCTGAGTCCTGAATTGTCCTTTGCTCAACTGCTTCTCATTCCTGTTGATACCTCAGCTGGCTCTCAATTGTCAACTAAAGTTATAAGTAACCAAGGTCCTGAGCCTTCCTCTTCTTATGCTTACTAGGTTCAAGCTATTTCATCTACCAGACCTGAACTTACCATTAAAATTAATGGCAAAACATTTAAAGGCCTCCTGGACACAGGGGCCAATGTGTCTGTAATTTCCCATAAATATTGGCCTTCTCAATGGCTTACAACTACTGCCATGACTTCTTTACAAAGCATAGGAATGACTAACAATCCTATGCAATCTACAAGTTTATTAACATGGACTGATGATGAGGGTCACTCTGACTCATTTTGCCCCTATGTAATTCCTGGTATCCCACTCAATCTTTAGGGCTGTGATGTTTTAGAAGCCATGGGAGCTCAATTGGTGACCAATCCCGTTGCTCTTGACATTATGACTAAACAGGGCTACTTGCCTGGCAAGGGCTTGGGAAAAACTTTGCAGGGAAATCCTGAGCCTCTTGCCCTTTCCCAGAAAACTGACCGTTCTGGCCTAGGATATTTTTCCTAGGGGTCACTGTAATTCCCAACTCCCATGCTGATAAAATTACTTAGTTATCAGATACTCCAGTGTAGGTGGAGCAGTGGCCCTCTCTAATGAAAAGATTACAGCGGCTCACGAGTTGGTTCAGGAACAACTCTCTGCGGGTCATATTAGACCTACTAATAGTCCTTGGAATTCCCCTATCTTTGTTATTAAGAAGCGTTCCAGTAAATGGAGGCTTTTACAGGATTTAAGAAAAGTTAATGCTACTATGGAAGTCATGGGCCCCTTACAACCCGGCCTACCTTCCCCTATTGTTATGCCTCAGACTTAGAAACTGTTAGTGATTAATTTAAAAGATTGTTTCTTTTCCATTCCTTTGCATCCCTCAGATTGTCATCGTTTTGCCTTTAGCATACTTTCCACTAATTTTGATCGACCGTATGAGCGGTATGAGTGGATTGTGTTGCCTCAAGTTATGGCTAACAGCCCCACCTTGTGTCAGACTTTTGTGTCTAAAGCCATCCTACCCGTTCATCAACAATTCCCTGATATTCAACTATTACATTATATGGATGATCTCCTCTTAGCTGCTCCAACTGAGACCCTTCTTTATCAAGCCTTTGAATGTTTGCAAACCTGTCTGACAAAAATAACCTTGTTATTGCACCAGATAAAGTTCAGACTGCCACTCCCTACCATTACTTGGGAAAGCTTATTGAATCTAACCAAGTTTCCTTTAAGACTCCTATTCTCTCCACAGCAAATTTAACCACACTGCATGACTTTCAGAAATTTTTAGGAGATATTAACTGGATTCGCCCAAGCTTGAAGCTTACCACAAGACAATTGAAGCCTTTATTTGATATTCTCAAAGGACCCCCTAGTCCAACTTCCCCTCGTTCTTTGACAGCTCCCACCAAAATAACTTTGCAATTAGTTCATAATGCCTTGTCCCAGCAAAACTTTCTCATATTAAGAACAACTTCCACTAGTGTTATTGTGTTCTTCCTACTGTTTATACTCCCACTAGAATTTTTTGGCAACAGGGTATCCTGGAATGGCTTCATCTCCCAGCCAGCCATGGGAAAGTTGTAACCACTTACTTTGAATTAGTTTCTGTTTTGGTAGCTAAAAGTCTTGTATGGGCTCTTTCTCTTTTTGGTATTGATCCTCCTGAAATCATTGTTCCTTATTCTAGCACTCAGCAACAGTGGCTTTGGCAGTTCTCTGACTCCTGGCAATTAGCCTTTGCTGGCTTTTCAGGCCAAATACTGTGCCATTATCCTGCTGATAAATTGTTACATTTTACTCCCAAAACATCCTTATTTTTCCACAGACCTGCCTCAAGTCGCCATTATCTGAAGCACTCTTAGCCTTTACAGATGGCTCCTCTTCTAGTATCGACACAGGCACTGTTAATGCACACCCTTTTTCATTTCAGACCCCAGAATGCTCCACTCAGCGCATAGAGCTCCTGGCAGTTCAACATGTCCTGACTAATTGGGATGTCCCTTTGAATATTTACTCTGATAGTCAATATGTTGTTAATTTAGTTCAAAATCTAGAAACAGCCCCCTTATCCTTTTCTGACTCCTCTTCTATAATTCATCTTTTGCTCCCTTTACAGCAGACACTTCACCACAGATCACGTTCTTTTTTTATTAGTCACATCAGAGCCCATTCCTCCCTGCCAGGTCCTCTAACTGAGGGCAACGCCCAAGCTAATCAGCTCACTCAATGTATTTTTCCTGTTCTGTCCCCTGTACAGCAAGCCAAGATTTCTCATGCCTTGCACCATCAGAATGCTCACAGTCTGCGATTGCAATTTCAGATTACCAGAGAACAGGCCCACCAAGTTGTTAAACAATACACAGCCTGTCTGCCTTACTTGCCTGTTGCTCGCCACTATGGGGTAAATCCTCGAAGACTGCAAGCTAGTCATGTATATCAGATAGATGTTACTCACTTTCCCCTTTTAGTAAATTGCAGTATATACATGTTTCCATTGACACTTTTTCTCATTTTATAGTTGCTACCACTCATGCTGAGGAAGCAGTTAAGGATGTTGTAGCACATTGCCTAACCGTTTTTCTATTATTGGCCCACCTAAGATCCTGAAGACAGACAATGGACCTGCTTATACCAGCAAAAGTTTCGCTTTTTTGCTCTCATTTTCAGATTTCTCACTGTACAGGCATTCCTTTTAATCCTCAAGGCCAAAGTATCATCAAAAGAAGCCATGCTGTTTTGAATAATTTATTACATAAATTAAAACATGGCCCAATTTCTGATTCATTACATAAAACCCCTCACACTTAGCTTAAACATGCTGTTTATGTTCTTAATTTCTTAACTTTAGATGCTGATGGACTCTCTGCAGCAGATCATCATTGGCACCCTAATAATGTATCTCATCCCCAGGTCTTGTGAAAAGACGCTCTCACTAACCAGTAGCATAGTCCAGATCCAGTCCTAATATGAGGACAAGGACATGTTTGTGTTTTTCCCAAGTCTGCTCCCTCTCCAATTTGGGTTCCTAAATGCCTTGTCAAGCATGAATTCTCCACCAGGCAGTGCAAACGCCCTGATACCCCATCTTCGTCGTCTCCGGCTGATGCCACCCCTGCCTGGCTGCACCACTGCCACCAAACTCGCCAAGCAGCTCAATCAGCGAACTTTCAGAATCCACAAGGAGGCAGCCCCTGCTGACGTAGGCCCAGATGCACCCTCTGACTGCTGAAGCAGCCACCCTGGTCGCATCTTCCAGACAATCCCGTTCTCCTACTGTTATGTTTATTGCTATAATGGCTATATTGTCTTGTCATTTAGCACAGGCCTTCCCTCTCCCTAATTCTCATGTTATGTGGGCTTATGTTCCCAACCCTCCTTTTCTTTGACCTGTTACCTAAAATAATCCCACCTTCACCATCTACATTAATGATACTTCTATTCTTGGCTTCCCCTCTTCTCATATTACTCCTCAAGTTGCTACCTATACTTATTCTACCCAAGCTGCTGCCCTCCCATGTGTTTCTACGCCTCCAAAATCTAGGATCATGATTTCTCTGCCAATGCCTATTCCTCCTTCTATTCCTCTCTCTTTTTCTGGTTCTTATTGCTTCGATCTTGGAATTCACCAACTTCATACCTTTTCTAGCCCTCCAACCTCTTCCCAAGTGAAACAGTTTATTCTCGTGATTAGATACTCAACCATGTAGGAATTAGAGAAACTTACAACTTTTCCTCCGCTCAGCATTTTGCCCTCATTATGCACCGGTGTTGTCGACCTTCTAACTCCTCTTTAGACCCTTCCCCACACTAGCAGTTCTGTTTCCTAACCAAAAGCAAGCTATTAATTATACCCTGCCTTCTAGTTTCTCCTTATTTGACTAGTCTGTTCCTCATCCTCTTGACATTGCCTTAGCTCGTTATAAAACACCTAGTGGTTAGAGCACTCCCATTTACACTACCTTCTCCAGCAAAGCCTACACTTCTCTCTAGAAGCTGTTTGTATCCTTATCTCCTACCTTTGTTCACACCGGTTCCGTAGTTTATCTTATCCCCCTAATCAGACCATTTATACTCAATCCTACATTGCTTCTCTTTATGCTATTATTGCTAGTAATGTTTCCATCACCCAAGCTTCTGGCTCATATTCCATTTATTGTGAAAATTGTATTCTTACCAACTGCATTGGTTCTTCCTTTTTCCCTGTTCATACCCTTCTTCTTGTACACCAGCCCCTACGTTATGTTACCTGTTAATGTTTCTGGACCCTAGCATGATGAAAAAGCCCTTCTTATTTTCCAACGAGTCCACAATCTTATAATCCACCCTAAATGTTTCCTTAGTATTCTCATTGCTAGCATTATTGCTGTTGTTTCAGTTATAGCTACTGCTGCTACCACAGCTGTTAGACTTGCTCACAGTGTTCAAACTGCTACTTATGTTAATCATCTTGCAAAGAATATTTCTGTTACAATGAGAACTCAAATGGATATTAATAAGAAAATTGATGAGAGACTTAATGCTTTAGAACAAACTGTTACTACTCTTAGTGATAAACTTTATAATATTCAAAACTGCCTAGCCCTTCATTGCCATGCTGGTTATAAATATATTTATGTTACTAATACTCCTTACAATGACACTAAATGGCAGTGGCCTCTTGTTAAGGCCCATTTACAAGAAATTTAGACTCATAACAATTTATCCTAGATGTTTTCAAGCTTCAGCAGAAAATTCATGCCATTGATTTTTCTCATCAGGAGCTGCCTGAAGATGACACAATCGCCCATGATATTGTTGACACTTTGTCTTCCTAGTTCACCAGCTTTCACCTTCCCTCCCTCTCGTCCATAATTGCTGTTAGTGCTTGTGTCCTTTTCTCATCCTTCTCTTACCATTCCTATTTCACCTTGTGTTCTCCACCCTCCAGCGTTTTCAGCTCCAATTATTTAAGCTTCATTTAAAAACAAAGAAAAGAGAGAATAATGTGGGAGTCACCCCTGTGAGAGGCTAACAACTTGGCCTCCGCCATTAGGTGAGCTTGACTCCTTACACATTTTCCCTGGCTGGAGGCTGTCAAGCTATGAGTGAGAGGAAATTAAGAAGAGAAGAAAAAAGGAAATTGAAAATAATTAAGTAGGACACTATCCTCAGCCTTTTTGGTCAATGAGATAATGGCCAGGTGAATGCTGAAGTGAGTTAATTGGGTATTGTGTTCCCCTTTCTGGCTCCTGATCTAAGACTTTGTTTACCAGGCATTGTTTCAGCCTAGCGACCTCCCCTGTGGTCCTTGTCTCTCACAGATGCACGGTTTACTGCTGAGTTTGTGACTTCTAGTTAATTAAAGATTGTTATCCAAGTTACTGATTGTTCAGACAATATTGATAATCAGCATCAGCTGTTTCCCCCTTAATCCTTTACATTAATATTTCTTCCCTTTTGACAGTTTCTTAGAATCATCCCCCAAGAAATTTTCTGTCACTTTTATTGCTTGAGTAATAACCTGCATTGAGGTAATCATGTTAAAGCAAGAAGTATATAAGGAAACCTGCACAAATAAAATTGCTGAATGGGCCTAACTGATCCAGTCCTCCAGAACTCTCCTTTTTCAGTCTCGTTTCTTTTACATGCACGCCCTTTTCCAGATTTCAGACCACTCACTGGATGAGATTCCCGGGCTCATGTTCAGTTCACAACAAGTCTATGTAATATGCCTACTCATTCAGACAATCAGTGAATAATGCACACATGGCTACACATTCAGATAATCAGTAAATAAAGCACACGTGGAGAAATAAAGAGTCTGTTTCATATGGCCACTCTTTCACAGTCTCACTGAATATTACACAGTTGTGATATAGTCTGGGGTCTATTTCTTATGGCCACTCATTCAGAGCCTCACTGAATAATGCACACCAGGTAACGTGAGACTATTTCATATGGAAATTCATTTAGAACCTCACTGAATATTATATACCTGGAGAATCATCAGGAGACTATTTCATATGGACACTTTTTTCACAGCCTCACAGAATAATGCGCACCTGCGGAATAGTCAGAAATTTCTTTCATATGGCTGGTCATTGAGAGCGTCTCTAAATGTAATACCTGGGGAAATATTTAGGATTCTGTTTTATTCTCTCATTCAGAATCTCACTGAATAATGCACACCTGTGGAATAGTCAGGAGTCTTTTTCATGTGGCCTCTCATTCGGAATGTCACTTAATAATGTGGAGTAGTCAGGAGTCTATTTTATGCAGCCACGTATTCAGAGCCTCAGTGAGCAATACACACTTGGGGAATAGTCAAGTGTCTATTTTATATAGCCACACATTCAGCGCCTCACCGAGTGACACACACCTGGGAAATAGTCAGGACAGTTTCATATTAAAACTCATTCAGAGCCTCACAGAATAATGCACACCTGTAAAACAGTCAGGAATCTATTTAATTTGGTCACTCTTACAGAGCCTCAGTGAATAATACACAGGTGGGGAACAGTGAGGAGTCTATTTCATGTGGCCACTCATTCAGTGCTTCACGGAATAGTGCACACCTGGAGAATTCTCAAGAGTCTATTTGAAATGGCAATGCATTCAGTGACTCTGTGAATAACACAAACCTAGGGAATAGTGAGGAATCTATTCAAAATAATGACATATTCAGAGCCTCTGTGAATAGTGATCACCTAGGGAATAATCAGGAGTCTATTGCTTCTGGCCCCTCATTTAGCCCCTCAGTGAATTACACAAGTCTGTGGAGTACCGAGGGGTCTGCTTCATATGGCCATTCACTTAGAGCCTCATTGAATAGTACAAAACTGGGAAAAAGTCAGGAGTGTATTTCACATGGCCACACATTCTGAGGCTCAGTGAATATTTCACAACTGTTGAGTACTCAAGAGTCTTTTTATATGGCAAATAATTCAGAGCTGCACTGAATGATACACACCTTAGGAATAGTCAGAATTCTGTTTAATATGACCACTCATCATGAGCCTAAATGAATAAAACATGTCTGGGGTGTACTGAGGATACTAATTTATATCACCCCCTATTCTGAGATTCCATGAATAATACAAACCTGTGGAATTATCAGAAATCTATTTTATATGGAAACTTATTGGGAACCACAAGAAATAATACACAACTAGGAAATATTAAGAAGTCTATTTCATATGGTCACTCAGAAAATCAGTGAATAATGCACACATGAGAAATACTCAGTGAATATTAGGAGTCTATTTCCTATGCCACTCAGAGCCTCAGTGAATAATTTACACCACAGCAATAGTCAGGAGCCTCTTTCACATGACCACTAATTCAGCATCTCACTGAATAATACACACCTGGGGAATCGTCAGGATTCTATTCCATAGGACCATTCATTCAGAGCCTTACTGAATAATGCACAATGGGGCAATAGTCAGGAGTCTATTTCATATGGCCTCTCATTCAAAGCTTCAGTGAATAATAAACTCCTGTGGAGTAGTCAGGACCCTATTTAAGATAGCCACAAATTAAGCACCTCCTTGAAGGATACACACCTGGGTGATAGTCAGGAGTCTATTTGATATGAACACTCATAAAGAAACTCTTTGAATAATGCACATGTGGGGAATAATCACTAGTCTATTTCATATGGTTATTCCTTTAGAGAATCAATGAATAACGCACACCTGTGAAGTAAAATGGATTCTGTTTCATATAGCCTCACTTTCAGTGTTTCAGTGAATAATATATATATATATATATCTGGAATAGTCAGAAATCTTTTTCATATAGCCACTCCTTCTGTGCCCCAGTGATTAATGCACCCCTGGGAAATAGTCAAGGGTCTACTTCAAATGGCTACATATTCGGAGTCTCTGTAAATAATGCACACCTGGGGAATAGTGAGGAGTCTCTTTCTTATGCCCACTTATTCAGAGTCTCATTCCATAATACACACCTGGGGAAGAGTTAAGAGTCTACTTTATGTAGCCACTCATTTAGAGCCTCAGTGAATAATGCACACCTGTGGAATAGACATTAGCCTATTTTGTATGGCCACCAAATCAAAGCCTCAGTGAGTAATAAACAACTTTGGAATAGTGAGGAGTCTATTCCATATGCCCACTTAATTAGAGTCTCAGTCAATAAAACACACCTGTGGAATAGTCAGGAGGCTATTTTTTATGACCAAACTTTCAGAGTTTTTGTGTATAATGCACACAGGGGCATACTCAGGACACTATTACATATGGCCTCTCATTCAGAGCTTCTCGGAATAATGAACACCTGTAGAGTACTCAGAAGTCTATTTCATATAGCTATAAATTCAAAGACTCACTGAATAATAAAACTTAAGGGAAAGTCAAAATTCTATTTTATAAAACCACGCTTTCAGAACCCAACCTAAAAACGCACTCCTTGGAGTATTCAGAATTCTCTTTCTCATGGCCACACATTCAGAGCACTCATTCAGAGCCTCAGTAAATCATACATACCTTGGGAATACTCAGGAGTTTATTTCATATAGCCACTCATTCAGAGTCTCCTGGAATAATTCACACCTGTGAAATAGTCTGGAGCATATTTGATATGATGATTCATTCAGTGCCTCAGTGGAAAATGCACATGTGAGGCGTAGACAGGAGGCTATTTTATGTAGCCACTCATCCACACTTTTAGTAAGTAATACACAACTGGGAAATAGTCAGGAGTCTACTTCATGTGGCCGCTTATTCAGAAACTAAATGAATGATACACACCTGGGAACTAGGTAGAGTCTATGACATATGGCCATTCAATCAGAGCATTACTGAATGATGCACACCTGGGAAATAGTCAGGATTCTATTTCATATGACCATTGATTAAGAGCCTCAGTGAATAATGCACACCTGGGAAATAGTCAGGAGTCTATGTCATATGAACACTCTTTCAGAGCCTCAGTGAATAATGCACACCTGTGGAGTAGCCAGGAGTGTAATTAATACAGCGACTCATTCAGAGCCTCAGTGAAAAATACACACCTGTGGAATAGTCAGGATTCCATTTCATATGGCCACTGACTCATAGCCTCAGTGAATAATGCACAAATGTACAGTACTCAGCAGTCTATTTCATATAGCCACTCATTCAGAGATTCACTGAATAATACAAACATGTGGAATAGTCAGCATCCAATTTCATATGACCACACAAGTAGAGCCTTACTGAGTAATACACACCTGGGGAAGAGTTAGCAGTCTACTTTATATAGCCACTCATTTACAGCCTCAGTGAATAATGCACACGTGTGGAATAGACACTAGTCTCTTTTAAATGGCCACAAAATGAAAGCCTGAGTGAGTAATGCACAACTTTGGAATAGTCAGTAGTCTATTCCATATGCCCACATATACAGAGTCTGAGTCAATAATACACACCTTGGAAATAGTCAGGAGTCTATTTCATATGGTCACTAACTCAAAGACTCATTAAAAAATACACACCTGTGGACTAGTCAGGAGACACTTTCATATGGCAAAAGTTTCAGAGCCTCAGTGAATAATGCATACCTGTGGAACTCTCAGGACGCTATTACATATGGCCTCTCCTTCAGAGCATCACTGAATCAGGAACATCTGTCGAGTAGTCCAAAGTCTATTTTATATAGCCACATATTCAGAGCCTCACTGAATAACATACACCTTGGGGAAAGTCAGGATTCT
Source organism: Saguinus midas (assembly GCA_021498475.1). Taxonomy (NCBI): domain Eukaryota; kingdom Metazoa; phylum Chordata; class Mammalia; order Primates; family Cebidae; genus Saguinus; species Saguinus midas. The sequence continues at coordinate 117,451,110 of CM038400.1, read as the reverse complement.
ATTTTGTATTTCCACTCATTCAGAGCCGAACCTAAAAATGCATGCCTGAGGAGTATTCAGGATTCTCAATACTATGGCCACTCATTCAGAGTGTCATCGAATAATACAGACCTATGGAAAAGTCAGGAGTGTATTTCACATGGCCACTCATTCAGAACCTCAGTGAATAATTATATATGCCTAGGGAATACTCAGGATTCTATTTCATATAGCCAATTATTCAGAGATTCACTAAATAATGCACACCTGGGGAATAGTCTGGAGACTATTTGATATGACCGTTCACCCAGTGCCTCAGTGAAAAATGCACAGCTGAGAAATAGTCAAGAGTATATAGTCAGGAGTCTATTTCTTATGGTCACTGGTTCAGAAACTCACTAAATGATACACACCTGGGGAATAGTCAGAGTCCATGCCATATGGCCACTCAATCACAGCATTACCAAATAATGCACAATGAAACAATTGTCAGGAGTCTATTTCATATGGCCTCTCATTTAGAGCTTCAGTGAATAATGAACACCTGTGGAGGAGTCAGGACCCTATTTAAGATAGCCACAAATTAAGAACCTCCCTGAATGATACACACATGGGTGATAGTAAGAAGACAATTTGATATAAACACTCATACACAACCTCTTTCAATAATGCACATGTGGGGAATAATCACTGTTCTATTTCATATGGTGATTCGTTTAAGTAATCAAGAAATAACGCACTCCTGTGGAGTAAAATGGCATCTATTTCATATGGCCACTCTTTCAGTGTTTCAGTGAATTATAGGTATAATTGGAATAGTCAAAAATCTCTTTCATATGGCCCCTCGTTCAGTGCCCCCATGAATAATACACCCCTGAATAATAGTCAAGAGTCTACTTCAAATGGCCACACATTCAGAGTCTCTAAATAATGCACATATGGGGAATACTCAGGAGTCTCTCTTTTATATTCAGAGCCTCATTCATTAATACACACATGAGGAAGATTTAAGAATCTACTTCATATAGCCACTTATTTAGAGCCTCAGTAAATAATGCACACCTGTGGAATAGTCAGGAGTCTATTTCTTATGGCCACTCATTCAGAGCCTCATTCATTAATACACACATGAGGAAGATTTAAGAATCTACTTCATATAGCCACTTATTTAGAGCCTCAGTAAATAATGCACACCAGGGTAATAATTTGGAGCCTTTTTCATATGGGCACTCATTCAGTGCCTCACTGAGTGATACACACCTGGAGAATCATCAGGATTCTATTTCATACTACCAATCATTCAGAGCCTTAATGAATAATTCACAACGAGGTGAGAGTCAGGTGTCTATTTTATATGGCCTCTCATTCAGAGCTTCAGTGTATGATAAACTTCTATGGAGTAGTCAGGACGCTTTTTAAGATTGCCACGAATTAAGTGCCTCTCTGAATAACACACAACTTGGGGAGTGTCAGGAGTCTATTTGGTATAAACAATCATGCAGAATCTGTTTGAATAATGCACACATGGAGCATGAATAGGAGTCTATGTCACATGACTACTCATTATAAATATCAGTGAGTAACAGAGACATGTGAAGTAATAAGAAGTCTGTTTCATATGGACACTCTTTCGCAGCCTCATTGAATATTACACACGTGTGATATAGTCTGGAGTCTATTTCTTATGGCCACTCATTCAGAGAATCACTGAATAATGCACACCTGCGGAATAGTCAGAAGTCTCTTTTCTATGGCCAATCATTGAGAGCCTGACTAAAAGAACACACCTGGGAAAATACTCAAGACTCTGTTTTATACCGTCATTCAGAGTCTCACTTAATAATGCACACCTATGAAATAGTCAGTGGTATTTTTTATGTGGACTCTCATTCGGAGTGTCACTGAATAATGTGGTGTAGTCAGGAGTCCATTTCTTTTTATTAATATTTATTATTTTATTTTAAATTTTTATTGCATTTTAGGTTTTGGGGTACATGTGCAGAATATGCAAGGTAGTTGCATAGGTACACACATGGCAGTGTGTTTTGCTGTCTTCCACCCCTTCAACCACACTTAACATTTCTCCCCAGGCTATTTTTTCCCAGCTCCCCCTCCATGCTGTCCCCCCTATTCCCCTCAATAGACCCCAGTGTGTAGTAGACCCCCTCCCTGTGTCCATGTGTTCTCATTTATCTCACCCGCCTATAAGTGAGAATGTGCAGTATTTTCTTTCTCGGTCTTGTGTCACTTTGCTGAGAATGATGTTCTCCAGATTCATCCATGTACTTACAAAGGACACAAACTCATCATTTGATTGATGCATAATATTTTATGGTGTATATTTGCCACATTTTTCCAGTCCAGTCTATCATCGAAGGACATTTGGGTTGGTTCCATGTCTTTGCTACTTTAAACAGTGCTGCATTGAACATTCGTGTGCAAGTATCCTTATAGAAGAAGGATTTATAGTCCTTTGGATATATACCCAGTAATGGGATTGCTGGGTCAAATGGAATTTCTATTTCTAGGTCCTTGAGGAATCGCCACACTGTCTTCCACAATGGTTGAACTAATTTACACTTCCACCAACAGTGTAAGAGTGTTCCTAATTCTCCACATGCTCTCCAGCATCTGTTGTCTCCAGATTTTTTAATGATTGCTATTCCAACTGGCGTGAGATGGTAACTCAATGTGGTTTTGATTTGCATCTCTCTAATGACCAGTGATGATGAGCATTTTTTCATGTGTTTGTTGGCCTCATATAGGTCTTCCTTTGTAAAGTGTCTGTTCATATACTTTGCCCATTTTTTTTTAAATTTTCATTGCGTTATAGGTTTGGGGGTACATGTGCAGAACGAGCAAAGTAGTTGCACAGGCACACACATGGCAGTGTGCTTTGCTGCCTTCCTCCCCCTCACCCACACTTGGTATTCATCCCCAGGCTATCCCCCCCAGCCCCCCACGCTGTCCCTCCCACTTTCCCCGCAACAGTCCCCAGTGTATAGTAGACCACCTCTCTGTGTCCATGTGTTCTTATTTTTCTCACCCACCTATGAGTGAGTATATGCGGTATTTCTTTTTCTGTTCTTGTGTCAGTTTGCTGAGAAGGATGTTCTCCAGATTCATCCATGTCCCTACAAAGGACACAAACTCATCATTTTTGATTGCTGCATAATACTCCATGGTGTATATGTGCCACATTTTCCCAGTCCAATCTGTCATCGTTGGGCATTTGGGTTGGTTCCAGTTCTTTGCTATTGTAAACAGTGCTGCAATGAACATTCGTGTGCATGTGTCCTTACAGTAGAACGATTTATAGTCCTTTGGATAGATACCCAGTAATGGGATTGCTGGGTCAAATGGAATTTCTATTTCTAAATCCCTGAGGAATCGCCACACTGTCTTCCACAATGGTTGAAATAATTTACACTCCCACCAACAGTGTAAGAGTGTTCCTATTTCTCCACATCCTCTCCGGCATCTGCTGTCTCCAGATTTTTTAATGATCGCCATTCTAACTGGTGTGAGATGGTATCTCAATGTGGTTTTGATTTGCATCTCTCTAATGGCCAATGACGATGAGCACTTTTTCATATGTTTGTTGGCCTCATGTATGTCTTCTTTTGTAAAGTATCTGTTCATATCCTTTGCCAAATTTTGAATGGGCTTGTTTGTTTTTTTCCTGTAAATCTGTTTGAGTTCTTTGTAAATTCTGGATATCAACCCTTTGTCAGATGTGTAAACTGCAAATATTTTTTCCCATTCTGATGGTTGCCGATTCACTCTAGTGACTGTTTCTTTTGTCGTGCAGAAGCTGTGGAGTTTGATTAGGTCCCATTTGTCTATTTTGGCTTTTGTTGCCATAGCTTTTGGTGTTTTCTTCATGAAGTCCTTGCCTACTCCTATGTCCTGAATGGTTTTGCCTAGATTTTCTTCTAGGGTTTTTATGGTGTCAGGTCTTACGTTTAAGTCTTTAATCCATCTGGAGTTAATTTTAGTGTAAGGTGTCAGGAAGGGGTCCAGTTTCTGCTTTCTGCACATGGCTAGCCAGTTTTCCCAACACCATTTATTAAATAGGAAATCCTTTCCCCATTGCCTGTTTTTGTCTGGTTTATCAAAGATAATATGGTTGTAGATATGTTGTGTTGCCTCCAATGCCTCTGTTCTGTTCCATTGGTCTATATCTCTGTTTTGGTACCAGTACCATGCTGTTTTGATTACTGTAGCCTTGTAGTATAGTTTGAAGTCTGGTAGCGTGATGCCTCCGCTGTGTTCTTTTGCTTAGAATTGACTTGGCTATGCGGGCTCTTTTTGGTTCCATATGAAATTCATGGTGGTTTTTTCCAGTTCTGTGAAGAAATTCAATGGTAGTTTGATGGGGATAGCATTGATTGTGTAAATTACTTTGGGCAGTATAGCCATTTTCACGATATTGATTCTTCCTAACCACGAACATGGAATGTTTCTCCATCTGTTTGTGTCCTCTTATTTCGTTGAGCAGTTGTTTGTAGTTTTCCTTAAAGAGGTCCCTTACATTCCTAGTGAGTTGTATTCCTAGGTATTTTATTTTCTTTGTAGCAATTGTGAATGGCAGTTCGTTCTTGATTTGGTTCTCTTTAAGTCTGTTATTGGTGTATAGGAATGCTTGTGATTTTTGAACATTGATTTTATATCCTGAGACTTTGCTGAAGTTGCTTATCAGTTGCAGGAGCTTTTGGGCTGAGGTGATGGGGTCTTCTAGGTATACTATCATGTCGTCTGCAAATAGAGACAATTTGGCTTCCACCTTTCCTATTTGAATACCCTTTATTTCTTTTTCTTGCCTGATTGCTCTGGCTAGAACTTCCAGTACTATGTTGAATAGAAGTGGTGAGAGAGGCATCCTTGTTCAGTGCCGGATTTCAAAGGAATGCTTCCAGTTTTTGCCCATTAAGTATGATATTGGCTGTTGGTTTGTCATAAATAGCTTTTATTACTTTGAGATATGTTCCATCAATACCAAGTTTATTGAGGGTTTTTAGCATAAAGGGCTGTTGAATTTTGTCAAATGCCTTCTCTGCATCAATTGAGATAATCATGTGATTTTTGTTTTTGCTTCTGTTTATGTGGTGAATTACATTTATAGACTTGTGTATGTTGAACCAGCCTTGCATCCCTGGGATGAATCCTACTTGATCATGATGGATAAGTTTTTTAATGTGCTGTTGCAATCGGTTTGCCAGTATTTTATTGAAGATTTTTGCATCTATGTTCATCATGGATATTGGCCTGAAGTTTTCTTTTCTTGTTGAGTCTCTGCCAGGTTTTGGTATCAGGATGATGTTGGTCTCATAAAATGATTTGGGAAGGGTTCCTCTTTTGGATTATTTGGAATAGTTTCAGAAGGAATGGTACCAGATCCTTTTGTGTGTCTGGTAGAATTCAGCTGTGAACCCATCTGGACCTGGGCTTTTTTGTGTGGTAGGTTTCTAATTGCTGCCTCAACTTCAGACCTTGTTATTGGTCTATTCATAGTTTCGGCTTCCTCCTGGTTTAGGCTTGGGAGGACACAGGCGTCCAGGAATTTATCCATTTCTTCCTGATTTACTAGTTTATGTGCATAGAGTTGTTTGTAGTATTCTCTGATGATGGTTTGAATTTCTGTGGAATCTGTGGTGATTTCCTTTATCTTTTTTATTGCATCTATTTGGTTGTTCTCTTCTTTTTATCAGTCTGGCTAGTGGTCTGTCTATTTTGTTGATCTTTTCGAAAACCAGCTCTTAGATTTATTGATTTTTGAAGGGTTTTTCTTGTCTCTATCTCCTTCAGTTCTGCTCTGATCTTAGTTATTTCTTGTCTTCGCTAGGTTTTGAGCTTTTTGATCTTGCTCCTCTAGCTCTTTCAATTTTGACGATAGGGTGTCAATTTTGGATCTCCACTCTTCTCATGTGGGCACTTATTGCTATATATTTTCTCTACAGACTGCTTTAAATGTGTCCCAGAGATTCTGGTACGTTGTGTCTTCATTCTCGTTGGTTTCAAAGAACTTTTTATTTCTGCCTTCATTTCATTGTTTATCCAATCAACATTCAAGAGCCAGTTGTTCAGTTTCCATGAAGCTGTGCGGTTCTGAGTTATTTTCTGAATTCTGAGTTCCAACTTGATTGCACTATGGTCTGAGAGACTGTTTGTTATGATTTCGTTGTTTTGCATTTGCTGAGGAGTGCTTTACTTCCAATTATGTGGTCAATTTTGGAGTAGGTGTGATGTGGTGCTGAGAAGAATGTATATTCTGTGGATTTGGGGTGGAGTTCTGTAAATGTCTATCAGGTTTGCTTGTTCCAGGTCTGAGTTCAAGTCCTGGATATCCTTGTTAATTTTCTGTCTGGTTGATCTGTCTGCTATTGACAGTGGAGTGTTAAAGTCTCCCACTATTATTGTGTGGGAGTCTAAGTCTCTTTGTAAGTCATTAAGAACTTGCCTTATATATCTGGGTGCTTGCATTGGGTCCATATATATTTAGAATCGTTAGCTCTTCTTGTTGTATCGATCCTTTTACCATTATGTAATGACCTCTTTGTCCCTTTTGATCTTTGTTGCTTTAAAGTCTATTTTATCAGAGATGAGAATTGCAACTCCTGCTTTTTTTTGTTCTCCATTTGCTTGGTAAATCTTCCTCCATCCCTTTATTTTGAGCCTTTGTGTATCTTGTGTGTGAGGTGGGTTTCCTGGATACAGCACACTGATGGGTTTTGTTTTTTTATCCAATTTGCCAGTCTGTGTCTTTTGATTGGTGCATTTAGCCCATTTACATTTAGGGTTAATATTGTTATGTGTGAATTTGATACTGCCATTTTGATGTTAGCTGGCTGTTTTGTCATTGGTTCATGTACATTCTTCATTTTGTTGATGGTCTTAGCATTTGGTATGCTTTAGGATGGCTGGAACTGGTTGTTTCTTTTCATGTGTAGTGCCTTTTCAGGAGCTCTTGTAAAGCAGGCCTAGTGGTGACAAAATCTCTGAGTACTTGCTTGTTCGTGAAGGATTTTATTTTTCCTTCACTTATGAAGCTCAGTTTGGCTGGATATGAAATTCTGGGTTGAAAGTTCTTTTCTTTAAGGATGTTGAATATTGGCCCTCACTCTCTTCTGGCTTGTAGAGTCTCTGCCGAGAGATCTGCTGTGAGTCTGATGGGCTTCCCTTGTGGGTGACCTGACCTTTCTCTCTGGCTGCCCTTAGTATTTTCTCCTTCATTTCAACCCTGGTGAATCTGACGATTATGTGCCTTGGGGTTGCTCTTCTTGCAGAGTATCTTTGTGGTGTTCTCTGTATTTCCTGGAGTTGAGTATTGACCTGTCTTGCTAGGTTGGGGAAAATTTTCCTGGATAATATCCTGAAGAGTGTTTTCCAGCTTGGACTATTCTCTTCATCACATTCTGGTACACCTATCAAACGTAGGTTGGGTCTCTTCACATAGTCCCACATTTCTTGGAGATTTTGTTCATTCCTTTTGTACTTTTTCTTTAATCTTGGTTTCTCGTTTTATTTCATTGAGTTGATCTTCAACTTGATATTCTTTCTTCTGCTTGGTCAATTCGGCTGTTGAAACTTGTGCATGCTTCAAGTTCTCGTGTTGTGTTTTTCAGCTCCTTCAATTCATTCATATTCCTCTGTTGTCCATTCTGTTATCAATTCCTCGAATCTTTTTCAAATCTTTTTCAAGGTTCTTAGTTTCTTTGCACTGGTTTAGAACATGTCTTTAGCTCACTGAAGTTTCTCATTATCCACTTTCTGAAGTCTGATTCCATCATTTTGTCACATTCATTCTCCGCCAGCTTTGTTCCTTGTTGGTGAGGAGTTTTGGTCCTTTTTGAGGTGAGGTGTTTTGGTTTCGTGCTTTTTTCTTTTTTGCGCTGGTTTCTTCCCATCTTTATGGATTTATCCACCTGTCGTCTTAGTAGTTGCTGATTTTTCAATTGGGTCTCTGTGTGGACGCTGAGATTGTTGATGATGAAGTATTTGTTACTTAGTTTTCCTCTAATGGTCTATCCTCTCTGCTGTATGAGTGCTGAGGTCCACCCAGGCCCTGCTTGTCTGGGGTATACCGCAGCAGCTGCAGAACAGTGAGGGATGATACCAGTTTCTTCTTCTGCTGCCCTTGTTCCAGAATGATGCCAGCCAAATGTCAGTCTGATTAGTCCTTTCTGGGGTGACTCTTGATATACAGGGGTCAGGGAGCTGCTTGAGGAGACAGTCTGTGCTTTATAGGAGCTCCAGTGCTGAGCTGTGAGCTCTGTTGTTCATTCAGGGTTGTTGGGAGGTTGTTTATGTCTGCTGCAATAGAACTCATAAAACACCACTCTCCCCCTTAGATGCTCTGTCTCAGGAGTTGGGGCTTTTATGAGTATCTGTTGCACTGTCCTGCCCCACTAGATGGCAGTCTATTCACTATTTGCCTGCCGGGCTCTGACCTGCCAAGGCTGGTCCGCCCCTGTTGCTGCTGGGCCCTTCTTCTGCTGTGGAGCACGGAGTCTCTCTGTTATGGCTGGTTGCCTCAGCAATGGCAGGCTGCTCAGTCCTGGGTGGTACTTCAGTGGGGTGGACTGCATCAATGGTGGACGCCCTCCCACCGGGCTGCACCATTTGTTCAGCTGACCCGCAGCAAACTCTCAACCTGGAGTGCCTCAATTTCCGTACTGCTTGTTCTTGTGAGAATGGGACCTGCCGAGCCCGATCACCTGGCTCCCTGCCTCAGAGTCCGTTCTCTCTCTCTCTTCCTCTCCCAAGCTGAAAGGTTTACTGTCTCACAGGCGCCCCAGTCGCCTGCTGATTGGGCACTGGGATCATTGAGATCTCCTGTGGTGGCCCACTGCACGGCACAAATTGCTCTTCCCAGGAATCTCCTGGTCTGGCTCATTGTCCAAGTCCCGCTCAATCAGATGGACATGCCAATCTGCCCTTCCAAATCTCAGATTGCCGGTTTAACAGGGCACCCAGACCAGTGAGTTCGTGCACGGGTCCCACTGCTGTTGTGGCGCCGCAGAGGCGGCTGCGCCGGAGCCCACACCTGGGACTTTCAACGCTCAGCGTACCATCCAGAATGCGGTCTCTCACACTGCTTCTTCAAGCCCTGTGGGCATGGAATGGAACATCCGAGGATGCTAGACTCACCCTTGCGCTTCACTGAGAGCTGCAATCCTGAGCTGTTTCTATGACGCCATCTTGCCTGCTCAAACTCATCATTTTTGATTGCTGCATAATATTCCATGGTGTATATGTGCCACATTTTCCCAGTCCAGTCTATCATCGATGGGCATTTGGGTTGGTTCCAGGTCTTTGCTATTGTAAACAGTGCTGCAATGAACATTCGTGTGCATGTGTCCTTATAGTAGAACGATTTATAGTCCTTGATATATACCCAGTAATGGGATTACAATAAATGGAATTTCTATTTCTAGGTCCTTGAGGAATCGCCACACTGTCTTCCACAATGGTTGAACTAATTTACACTCCCACCAACAGTGTAAGAGTGTTCCTATTTCTCCACATCCTCTCCAGCATCTGTTGTCTCCAGATTTTTAATGATCGCCATTCTAACTGGCGTGAGATGGTATCTCAATGTGGTTTTGATTTGCATCTCTAATGACCAGTGATGATGAGCATTTTTCATGTGTTTGTTGGCCTCATGTATGTCTTCTTTGTAAAGTGTCTGTTCATATCCTTTGCCCATTTTTGAATGGGCTTGTTTGTTTTTTTCCTGTAAATCTGTTTGAGTTCTTTGTAAATTCTGGATATCAGCCCTTTGTCAGATGTGTAAACTGCAAAGATTTTTTCCCATTCTGATGGTTGCCGATTCACTCTAGTGACTGTTTCTTTGCTGCAGAAGCTGTGGAGTTTGATTAGGTCCCATTTGTCTATTTTGGCTTTTGTTGCCAATGCTTTTGGTGTTTTGTTCATGAAGTCCTTGCCTACTCCTATGTCCTGAATGGTTTTGCCTAGATTTTCTTCTAGGGTTTTTATGGTGTCAGGTCTTATGTTTAAGTCTTTAATCCATCTGGAGTTAATTTTAGTGTAAGGTGTCAGGAAGGGGTCCAGTTTCTGCTTTCTGCACATGGCTAGCCAGTTTTCCCAACACCATTTATTAAATAGGGAATCTTTCCCCATTGCTTGTTTTTGTCTGGTTTATCAAAGATTATATGGTTGTAGATATGTTGTGTTGCCTCCGATGCCTCTGTTCTGTTCCATTGGTCTATATCTCTGTTTTGGTACCAGTACCATGCTGTTTTGTTTACTGTAGCCTTGTAGTATAGTTTGAAGTCTGGTAGTGTGATGCCTCCCGCTGTGTTTTTTTGCTTAGAATTGACTTCGCTATGCCGGCTTATTTTTGGATCCATATGAAATTCCTGGTGGTTTTCTCCAGTTCAGTGAAGAAATTCAATGGTAGTTTGATGGGGATAGCATTCATTGTGTAAATTACTTTTTGCAGTATAGCCATTTTCACGATATTGATTCTTCCTAACCACGAACATGGAATGTTTCTCCATCTGTTTGTGTCCTCTTATTTCGTTGAGCAGTGGTTTGTAGTTTTCCTTAAAGAGGTCCCTTACATTCCTTGTGAGTTGTATTCCTAGGTATTTTATTTTCTTTGTAGCAATTGTGAATGGCAGTTCGTTCTTGATTTGGTTCTCTTTAAGTCTGTTATTGGTGTATAGGAATGCTTGTGATTTTTGCACATTGATTTTATATCCTGAGACTTTGCTGAAGTTGCTTATCAGTTTCAGGAGCTTTTGGGCTGAGGTGATGGGGTCTTCTAGGTATACTATCATGTCGTCTGCAAATAGAGACAATTTGGCTTCCACCTTTCCTATTTGAATACCCTTTATTTCTTTTTCTTGCCTGATTGCTCTGGCTAGAACTTCCAGTACTATGTTGAATAGGAGTGGTGAGAGAGGGCATCCTTGTTCAGTGCCGGATTTCAAAGGAATGCTTCCAGTTTTTGCCCATTAAGTATGATATTGGCTGTTGGTTTGTCATAAATAGCTTTTATTACTTTGAGATATGTTCCATCAATACCAAGTTTATTGAGGGTTTTAGCATAAAGGGCTGTTGAATTTTGTCAAATGCCTTCTCTGCATCAATTGAGATAATCATGTGGTTTTTGTTTTTGCTTCTGTTTATGTGGTGAATTACATTTATAGACTTGCATATGTTGAACCAGCCTTGCATCCCGGATGAATCCTACTTGATCATGATGGATAAGTTTTTAATGTGCTGTTGCAATCGGTTTGCCAGTATTTTATTGAAGATTTTTGCATCTATGTTCATCATGGATATTGGCCTGAAGTTTTCTTTTTCTTGTTGAGTCTCTGCCGGTTTTGGTATCAGGATGATGTTGGTCTCATAAAATGATTTGGGAAGGGTTCCTCTTTTGAATTATTTGAATAGTTTCAGAAGGAATGGTACCAGATCCTCTTTGTGTGTCTGGTAGAATTCAGCTGTGAACCCATCTGGACCTGGGCTTTTTGTGTGGTAGGCTCTTAATTGCTGCCTCAACTTCAGACCTTGTTATTGGTCTATTCATAGTTTCGGCTTCCTCCTGGTTTAGGCTTGGGAGGACACAGGTGTCCAGGAATTTATCCATTTCTTCCTGGTTTACTAGTTTATGTGCATAGAGTTGTTTGTAGTATTCTCTGATGATGGTTTGAATTTCTGTGGAATCTGTGGTGATTTCATTATCGTTTTTATTGCATCTATTTGGTTGTTCTCTTTTCTTTTTATCAGTCTGGCTAGTGGTCTGTCTATTTTGTTGATCTTTTGAAAAACCAGCTCTTGGATTTATTGATTTTTGAAGGGTTTTTCTTGTCTCTATCTCCTTCAGTTCTGCTCTGATCTTAGTTATTTCTTGTCTTCTGCTAGGTTTTGAGCTTTTTGATCTTGCTCCTCTAGCTCTTTCAATTTTGATGATAGGGTGTCAATTTTGGATCTCTCCACTCTTCTCATGTGGGCACTTATTGCTATATATTTTCCTCTACAGACTGCTTTAAATGTGTCCCAGAGATTCTGGTATGTTGTGTCTTCATTCTCGTTGGTTTCAAAGAACTTCTTTATTTCTGCCTTCATTTCATTGTTTATCCAATCAACATTCAAGAGCCAGTTGTTCAGTTTCCATGAAGCTGTGGTTCTGAGTTATTTTCTGAATTCTGAGTTCCAACTTGATTGCACTATGGTCTGAGAGACTGTTTGTTATGATTTCAGTTGTTTTGCATTTGCTGAGGAGTGCTTTACTTCCAATTATGTGGTCAATTTTGGAGTAGGTGTGATGTGGTGCTGAGAAGAATGTATATTCTGTGGATTTGGGGTGGAGAGTTCTGTAAATGTCTATCAGGTTTGCTTGTTCCAGGTCTGAGTTCAAGTCCTGGATATCCTTGTTAATTTTCTGTCTGGTTGATCTGTCTGATATTGACAGTGGAATGTTAAAGTCTCCCACTATTATTGTGTAGAAGTCTAAGTCTCTTTGTAAGTCATTAAGAACGTGCCTTATATATCTGGGTGCTCCTGCATTGGGTCCATATATATTTAGAATTGTTAGCTCTTCTTGTTTTATTGATCCTTTTACCATTATGTAATGACATTCTTTGTCTCTTTTGATCTTTGTTGCTTTAACGTCTATTTTATCAGAGATGAGAATTGCAACTCCTGCTTATATTTTGCTCTCCATTTGCTTGGTAAATCTTCCTCCATCCTTTTATTTTGAGACTTTGTGTATCCTTGCATGTGAGGTGGGTTCCTGGATACAGCACACCGATGGGTTTTGGTTTTTTATCCAATTTGCCAGTCTGTGTCTTTTGATTGGTGCATTTAGCCTTTACATTTAGGTTTAATATTGTTATGTGTGAATTTGATACTGCCATTTTGATGCTAGCTGGCTGTTTTGCCCATTGGTTCATGTAGATTCTTCATTTTGTTGATGCTCTTTAGCATTTGGTATGCTTTTAGGATGGCTGGTACTGGTTGTTTCTTTCTACTTGTAGTGCCTTTTTTAGGAACTCTTGTAAAGCAGGCCTAGTGGTGACAAAGTATTTGAGTACTTGCTTGTTTATAATTTTATTTTTCCTTCACTTATGAAGCTCAGTTTGGCTGGATATAAAATTCTGGGTTGAAAGTTCTTTTCTTTAAGGATGTTGAATATTGGCCCCCACTCTCTTCTGGCTTGTAGAGTCTCTGCCGAGAGATCTGCTGTGAGTCTGATGGGCTTCCCTTTGTGGGTGACCTGACCTTCTCTCTGGCTGCCCTTAGTATTTTCTCCTTCATTTCAACCCTGGTGAATCTGACGATTATGTGCCTTGGGGTTGCTCTTCTTGCGGAGTATCTTTGTGGTGTTCTCTGTATTTCCTGGAGTTGAGTATTGACCTGTCTTGCTAGGTTGGGGAAATTTTCCTGGATAATATCCTGAAGAGTGTTTTCCAGCTTGGATTCATTCTTCATCACATTCTGGTACACCTATCAAACGTAGGTTGGGTCTCTTCACATAGTCCCACATTTCTTGGAGATTTTGTTCATTCCTTTTGTGCTTTTTTCTTTAATCTTGGTTTCTCTTTTATTTCATTGAGTTGATCTTCACTTCTGATATTCTTTCTTCTGCTTGGTCAATTCGGCTGTTGAAACTTGTGCATGCTTCGTGAAGTTCTCGTGTTGTGTTTTTCAGCTCCTTCAATTCATTCATATTCCTCTAAGTTGTCCATTCTTGTTATCATTTCCTCAAATCTTTTTCAAATCTTTTTCAAGGTTCTTAGTTTCTTTGCATTGATTTAGAACATGTTCTTTAGCTCACTGAAGTTTCTCATTATCCACTTTCTGAAGTCTGATTCCGTCATTTCACCACACTCATTCTCCGTCCAGCTTTGTTCCCTTGCTGGTGAGGAGTTTTGGTCCTTTGTAGGAGGTGAGGTGTTTTGGTTTCGGGTGTTTTCCTCCTTTTTGCGCTGGTTTCTTCCCATCTTTATGGATTTATCCACCTGTCGTCTTAGTAGTTGCTGATTTTTCAATTGGGTCTCTTAGTGGACGCCCAGATTGTTGATGATGAAGTATTTCTGTTACTTAGTTTTCCTTCTAATGGTATAGCCCCTCTGCTGTATGAGTGCTGAGGTCCACTCCAAGCCCTGCTTGTCTGGGGTACACCTGTATCAGCTGCAAAACAGGGAGGACTGCTACCAGTTCTTTTTCTTCTATATTTGTCCCAGAATGATACCCGCCAAATGTCAGTCTAATTAGTCCTTTTTTTTTTGAGGTAACTCTTTATATATACAGGGGTCAGGGAGCTGCTTGAGGGGACGATCTGTACTTTATAGAAGATCCAGTGCTGGGCTGTGAGCTCCGTTGTTCAATCAGGGTTTTGGGGCACCTGTGTTTTGGTCTGCTGCAGCAGAACTTATAAACCCCCCATTTTTTTTCTCAGATGCTCTTTCTCAGGGAGCTGGTGCTTTCTTTATGAGTATCTATTGCACTTTCCTGCCTGTCTAGAAGGTAGTCTATTCACTATTTGCCTGCTGAGAATCCGTTCTGCAAGCGTGGGTCTGACCTGCTGCCATGGGGCTCCCTTCTACTGTGGTGCACTCCGCTTTGCTGGTGGAGTCTCTCTGTCATGGCTGGTTGCCTCGGTAATGGCAGGCTGCCTCAGCTCTGGGCATGTACCTCAGTAGTGGTGGACTGCATCCCTAGTGGTGAACGCCCCTCCCCCACTAGGCTGCACGGTCCTGGATTCAGCTGTACCTGCAGCAAAACTCTCAAACCCGAGTGCCTTTAATCGCCACCCTGCTTGTCCCCATGAGGGTGGGACCCACCGAGCTTGATCACCTGGCTTCCTGCCTCAGAGTCCATTTTCTCTCTCTCTCTTTTTCTCCACAATTTGAACGGTTGACTCTCTCACTGGAGCCCCGGTAGCCTGCTGATAGGGCACAGGGATCCCTCTGTTATCCAGTTCCACTGCCCACTGCACTGGCTCAAATCATGCTTCCCAGGAATTTCCTGGTCTGGCTCATTGTCCATGTCCCGTTTAATCAGATGGACATGTCAATCTTCCCTTCAAAATCCCAGATTGCCGGTTTAACAGGGCACCCAGACAAGTGAGATTTGTTTCTGTTGTCGCTGCACTGTGGCGCCGGACTTATAGTCCGCGGGAGCCAAAACATTGGCTGCTCTGGCGTTCCGTGTCTCTCCTAAACCTGGGAATTTCCCGCTTTGTGGGCAACAAAGGTCCGTCTGAGAATGCGGCTAGGACTCACCCTCTGCACTTTCACTGAGAGCTGAAATCCTGAATTGTTTTTATGATGCCATCTTGGAAAATTCCCTCAATTCGTGGCTATCTTAAACAGCGTCCTTATTACTCCAGATAATTTCATTATTCACTGGAAACTTGAACGAGATTCCATATAAAATAGACACCTGACTATTGCTCCATTGTTAATTATTCACTAAAGTTCTAAATGAGTTGTAGTATGAAATAGAATCCTGAGGATTACTCAGGTGTGTATCATTCAGGGAGGCACAGAATGAGTAGCCATATAAAAAATGCTCGACTATTACACTGGGGTGCATTATTCACTGAGGCTCCAAATGAGTGGCTATATAAAGTGGACTCTTAAATCTTCCCCAGGTGTGTATTATTGAATGAGACTCTGACTAAGTCGTCATAAAAAAGAGACTCTTGTGTATTTCCCAGGTGTGCATTAATTACAGAGACTCTGAATGTGTAACCATTTGAAGTAGAACCTTGACTATTTCTGAGGGTAGTGTTATTCACAGAGGCCCTGAACGAGTCACCATGTGAAAGAGATTCCTGACTTATCAGATATACATATTATTCCCTGCAACACTGAAAGAGTGGCCTTATGAAATTGACCCCATTATCCTCCACAGGTGTGTGTTATTTTTTTGACTCTCCAAACGAATCACCATATGAAATAGACTAGTGATTATTTCTCACATGTGCTGTATTCAAAGAGGTCCTGTATGAGTGTCCATATCAAATAGTCTCCTAACTATCACACATGTGTGTATCATTCCTAGAGCTGCTTAATTTTGGGCTACCTTAAATAGGGTCCTGACTACTCCACAGCTGTTTATTATGTACTGAAGCTCTGAATGAGAGGCGGTATGAAATACACTTCTTACTATTGCACCATTGTGCATTATTAGGTAATGCTGTGATTGAGAGGCCGTGTAACCTGGACTCTGATTTTTAGCAAGCTGTGTATTTTTCAGTGAGATTCTGAACGAGTGACAAGATAAAATAGAATACGGACTCTATCCTCTTGATTATTTCTCAGATGTGCATTTTACACTGAGTCACTGGGTGAATGGTTATATCAAATAGTCTAAAGACGATTCCCCAGGTGTACATTATTCAGTGAGTCTCTGAAAAATGGCTATTTTCTATTCTATTCTATATAATAGAATCCTGAGAATTTTTCAGATATATATAATTCTTCATTGATGTCCTAAATAAGTGTCCATGTGAAATACACTCCTGACTTTTCCATAGTTCTGTATTATTCTGTGAGGCTCTGAATGAGTGGCCATAAAATAAAGACTCCTGAATACTCGTCAGGCGTCCGTTATTATATTCAGCTCTAAATGAGTAACTAAATTAAATAGTTACTCATTAAATAGTTACTTGAGAATCCCGACTTTTCTTAAGGTGTATATTATTCAGTTAGGCTCTAAATATGTGGCTATGCAAAGTAGAATTCTGACTACAGTACAGGTGTTCCATATTCAATGAAGCTCTAAAATAGATGCCATATGTAATAGCGTCCTGAGTGTTCCACAGGTATGTAATATTCACTGAGGCTCTGAAACTTTGGCCATATGAAATTGTCTCCAGACTAGGCCACAGGTGTGTTTTATTGACTCTGACTCTGAATACTTGGACATATGGAATAAATTAGTGACTATTTCTAACTTGTGTATTACTCACTCAGGCTTTGATTTTGTGGCTATATAAAATAGACTAGTGTCTAGTTCACACGTGTGCATTATTCCCTGAGGCTGTAAATGAGAGGCTATATAAAGTACACTCCTAACACTTCCTCTGGTGTGTATTACTCAGTGAGGCTCTTCTGTGACCATATGAAACAGGATGCTGTCTATCTTAAATATTTGTATTATTCAGCGAATCTATGAATGAGTGGCTATATGAAAT
This sequence comes from Saguinus midas, assembly GCA_021498475.1. NCBI lineage: Eukaryota > Metazoa > Chordata > Mammalia > Primates > Cebidae > Saguinus > Saguinus midas. The sequence continues at coordinate 117,433,952 of CM038400.1, read as the reverse complement.
AGACTGCTGGGTACTTGACATTTGTGCATTATTCACTGAGGTTGTGAGTCAGTGGCCATACAAAATGGAATCCTGACTAACCCAGACGTTCATATTGTCCACTGAGGCTATGAATCTGTGTACAAATGAAATAGACTCCTGGCTACTCCACAGGTGTGCATTATTCACCGAGGCTCTGAAACATTGTCCACCGAATTTGAACTCCAGATTATTTTCCAGGGGTGTATTATTCAGTGAGGCTCAGAAGATGTGGCCATATTAATTAGATTTCTTACTATAGCAATAGTCAGTCTTATTCACTGAGTTTCTGAATATGTGTCTACATTAAACAGACTCCTGACTACAGCACATTATTCAGTGACACTCCGAATGAGAGACCACATGAAAAAGTCTCCTGACTATTCCACAGGTGTGCATTATTCAGTGAGACTCTGAATGCGGGGATAAAAGTAAATCCTGACTATTTACCCAGGTGTGTACATATAGTAAGGCTCTCAATGAGTGGCCAAACGACAGAGACTTCTGACTATTTTGCAGGAGTGAATTATTCAATGATTATTTGAATGAGTGGCCATAAAAAATAGACTCCAGGCTACATCACAAGTGTTTAATATTCAGTGAGGCTGTGAAAGAGGGGCCAGATAAAACAGACTTCTAATTACTTCACATGTGCGTTATTTACTGTTTGTCTTAATGAGTAGCCATATGATATACACTTCTCATTATTCTCTATGTGTGAATTATTCAAACAGGTTATGTATGAGTGGCCTTAACAAACAGACTCCTGACACTCCTACAGGTGTGTGTTACTCAGCGATACTCAGAAATAGAGTTCATATGAAATAGTATCCTGACTATCACCTAGGTGTGTATCATTCAGGAAGCCACTTAATTCGTGGCTATCTTAAACAGCATCCTAATTACTTCATAGAAGTTTATTATTCACTGAAACGTTGAATGAGAGTTCATGTAAAATAGACACCTGACTATTGCTCCATTGTGAATTATTCCATAAGATTCTAAATGAGGGAGAGAGATCCAAGATGGCTGATTGCTAACAGCTCGGGATTGTAGCTCCCAGTGATAGCTCGAAAAACGTGAGGAAGCCACATTTTCAGAGGAATTTTCATCGCCCACGGACCAGAAGATTTCCAGTGGAGGAGCCCCGCGGGTCGCCAGCGCGACTTCTGTGGCCGGTGCAGCGGTTTTGTCATCACCTCGGCGCGGCAGCTCTTCGTGCACAGTGAGCAGGACTGGTTCCCCTACTAACTGGTGTTTGGAGCTCCAGGAAGACAGAGCCGCTTGTTGCAGACTTAAGAAGGAAGCCAGACCGGAGATTTCCAGGCAGAAGAGCACCATCAGTCTTATCGCTGCTGTTTTGGCCGGCGCAGTGGGTTGCTTGGATTCCAGCACTGGGAATCAATAAATTGGACATCCTCTCAGAAACTTAGTCAGAAAGGCGTTAATTGTAAAGACACCAGATTGATAAAATCACAATAAAGGGAAAAAAACAGCCTAAAAAGGCCGAGAAAACCGAAAGTCAGAACCCCTCTCCCTCTACAGGTGATAGTAATTCCTCATCAGCAATGGAACAAGCCCTAATGGAAGAGGACTGTGTTCCAGTATCTGAAGGAGGCTTTAGAAGGTGGATGGTAAAAAACTTCTGGGAATTGAAACAACTTTTTCTAACCCAATGTAAAGAAACTAAGAACTTTGAAAAAAGATTAGACGAAATGTTAAAAAGAATGGACAATATAGAGAGGAATATAAATGAACTAATGGAGTTGAAAAATACAACACGAGAACTTAGTGAAATATGCACAAGTTTGAATAGCCAAATTGATCAAGCAGAAGAAAGGATATCAGAGATCGAAGACCAAATTAATGAAATGGAATGAGAAGACAAGAATAGAGAAAAAAGGATAAAAAGGAATGAGCAATGTCTCCAAGAATTATGGGACTATGTGAAAAGACCTAATCTACGTTTGATAGGTGTACCTGAATGTGATGGAGAGAATGAATCCCAGCTGGAAAATACTCTTCAGGATATAATCCAGTAGAATTTTCCGAATCTAGCAAAGTAGGATACTATTCAACCTCAGGTAATACAGAGAAGACCACAAAGATATTCCTTAAGAAGAGCAACCCCAAGACACATAATCATTAGCTTCACTAGGGTTGAAACAAAGGAGAAAATACTAAGGGCAGCTAGAGAGAAAGGTCAGGTAACCCACAAAGGGAAGCCTATTAGACTTACAGAAGATCTCTCAGTAGAAACCCTACAAGCCAGAAGAGAGTGGGGGCCGATATTTAACATCCTTAAAGAACAGAACTTTCAGCCCAGAACTTCATATCCTGCCAAACTAAGCTTCACAATTGAAGGAAAAATAAAATCTTTTATGAACAAGCAAGTACTCATAGATTTTATTACCACCAGGCCTGCTTTACAAAAACTTCTAAAAGAAGCATTACACACAGAAAGGAACAACCAGTATTAGCCTTTCTAAAAACATACCAAATAGTAAAGAGCATCAACATAAAGAAAAATTTACATCAATGAATGGATAAAATAGCCAGTTAACATCAAATGGCAGTAATCCTAAATTGAAATTGACTAAATTCCGCAATCAAAAGATACAGCCAAATCCTAACGGTATACTACACCCAGGCCCATTTCATATCCAAAGATACACAAAGACTCAAAACAAAGGTTTGGAGAAAGATCTACCAACCAAATGGAGTACAAAAACAAATAAATAAACAAAAAGGAGTTGCAATTCATGCATTTGATAAAACAGATTTCAAAGCAACAAAGATAGAGTGGTGTAAGGATCAATGCATCCTAACACCCAGATACACAAGACCCATAAAGAGATTTAGACTCAGTGAGACAGAACATTAATAAGGATATCCAGAATTTGAACTGAGATCAGTAACAAGTAAACCTAATAAGCATTGTAGAGCTCTCCACTTTAGATACATAAAATATGTATTCTCCACTTTAAATACACAAACTAATGATCGGCCATTATTAATACCCATTCATAGAATAAAGCAATATTCCTGTTCTCTCTCCCTCTTTTTCTTCCCCTCTTTTTCCTTTCCTTCTTAAAAAAAAGGTTCTAAATGAGTGGTAGTATGAAATAGAATCCTGAGGATTACCCAGGTTTGTATCATTTAGGGAGGCACAAAATGGATGGCCATACAAAAAGTGCTGGACTATTACCCTGGTGTGCATTATTTACTGAGGCACTAAATGAGTGGCTACATGAAGTTCACTCTTAACTCTTCCCCAGTTGTGTATTATTGAATAAGACTGACTAAGTGGGCATAAAAAAGAGACTCTTGCATATTGCCTAGGTGTGCATTACTTACAGAGACTCTGAATATGTAGCCATTTGAAGTAGACCCTTGATTATTTCTGAGGGGAGTATTATTCACAGAGGCCCTGAACAAGTGTCCATGTGAAAGAGATTCCTGAGTTGTCAGATGTACATATTATTCACTGAAAACTGAAAAACTGGCCTTATAAAATAGACTCCATTTTACTCCACAGGTGTGGGTTATTTTTTGACTCTCCAATCAAATCGTTATATAAAATAGACTAGTGATTATTCCACACATGTGCGGTATTCAAAGAGGTTCTGTATGAGTGTCCATATCAAATAGTCTCTTAAATATCACAAATGTGTATATCATTCACGGACCTGCTTAACTTTGGTCACCTTAAATAGGGTCATGACTACTCCACAGCTGTTTTTTATGCACTTAATCTGTCAATGAAATGCCATATGAAATATACTCCTTATTGCACAATTGTGCATTATTCGGTAATGCTGTGATTGAGTGGCCATATGACCTGGACTCTGACTATTACCAAAGTGTGTATTTTTCAGTGAGTTTCTGAGCGAGTGAACGCATAAAATATACTCCTGCCTCTTTCCTCTTGACTATTTCTCAACTGTGCATTTTCCACTGAGTCACTGTGTGAAGGGTCATATCAAATAGTCTCTAGAGTATTCCCCAGGTGTGCATTCTTCAATGAGTTTCTGAATAAGTGGCCCTATATAATAGAATCCTGAGTATTTTCCAGATATATATGATTTTCTTTTTAATTTGGAGTAAATCAAGGGGCAAATAACATCTAAAGAGCATAAATAGTTTGTACAGCTTTTGCAACATATGATTAAGTCACATGGTCATGAGATTAAACTAAAAACTGTTGAGAAATTTGTGCAGATAGTGCACGAGCTTTTTCTGTGGATTCCAAAGGGTAGATTCTTGGATGAAGACACTTGGAAAGTTATAGGTGAAAATGTTGATCACTTTTCTACCCACAATACGTCGCTACCTCAAACTGATATTTTGCTTTCCGTTTGGCCTAAGTTGCGTGATTCCCTTTGTCCTATTCATACTTCTCCCTCAGCCACGCCTTGTACCCCGAGACCGCTTTTGCCTCTCCTCCTCCACTATCTCCTGATCCCCTTGATTTAACAGAGTGAGGCTCTCATCATTCTTATGCAGCGCCTCCGCCTATGGATGTGTTTGAGACTGTGGCTGAAGTAGTCGTGGACAGTTATTCCACTTTTGCACAATAGACTCTGGTCATTCCACCCATACTCTTCCTCCTGATTTAATTCGCCAGTTTCAAAATTTACTTTTGCTTTGCTCCCGTGCTCTCTCTCAACAGCACCAGTGTTTTTCTATCACCCAGCAGTCACAACACTTTGGACCACCCGTTCCAGTTCGTTTGTAATCCACTTCCCTTTCTCCTATTTCACCACTATCTCATGCCTTTATGTACCTTTGCAGAGGACTTATGGGCGCTGAAGCTTCTCTTACATACCCCATTATTGAAACTGTGGGCAATGATAGTAATCCAGTCAGGAATTATGAACCCCTCCCTGCTAAGACTTCAAAAAACTTGAAAAATGCTGTTTCTCAATATGGCTTAACTGCTCCTTACACTTTAACAATCTTAGATAACCTTTGTATTGTAACCCTCCCTCTGGGTGATTGGGGTCGTCTTGCCATGGCTTGTCTTTCTGGTAGTGATTTTTTGCTTTGGAAGGCTTATTATGAGGATGCGGCTTTGGACCAATCAATTCAAATCCGCCGCCTGCAGTCCCGAGTGACTCTAGACATGCTTTTAGGGAGAAAAGCACATTCGGAATTACCCGACCAGCTAAACTACCCTACTGAGGCTTATATGCAGATTACCTCCTTAGCTATTCGTGCCTAGAGGCAATTACCATCATTCAGTGTTAGAACAGAGGAGCTTGCTAAAATTCGTCGGGGACCGGATGAGCCTTTTCAGGAGTTTGTCTGGCGCCTCCTCCAGGCTGTTACACGCCAGGTTAGCAATGATGAGGCTAGCTCTTTTTTAGTAAAGCAATTGGCTTTTGAAAATGCTAATAAAACATATCAGGCAACCACGAGGCCCTTTAAACATAAAGGCACCTTAACTGATTATATTCGCATCTGCGCTGATATTGGACCTGCTTATCAGCAAGGTCTTGCTCTAGCAGCTGCTCAAGCAGGAATGCCTATTGCCGCCTTTTTAAAACAAAGATCCAACCAACCTAGACCACCCCTTAAACGTTTTTATTGTGGCGATCTAGGCCATATGGCTAGACACTGTCAAGTTCCTTTTACTCCACAGCCTCAGATGTTAGCTTTGCCAGAACCCCCAGGTACAACTCCTGATTCTCCTCCTGTCATTCCATCACCCCAATCAAGTCCACCAGGTTTGTGCCCTCGCTGTCGCCGTGGCACCCATTGGGCCAACGAGTGCCGCTCTAAGCATGATGCCCAGGGCAATCCCCTCCCTCAGCTTTTGGGAAACTCCCAGGTGGGAGTGGTCCCAAACCCCACAATATATTGGGACATCTTATGTTCAAGCTCCCATCCTGAGTTTGAGCGCAAATCCATTTTTCAACTCTGTGGAGAAACACTGACCTCTGATCAGTGTTATACCTTTCCTCACAGGATTCTACTCAAAAGACCTAATCATCGAGACAGCCAATACGTCGTATACAAACGCCTGAGCACTCACAACCACCCTAATATCCACAGCTCTCACAGCTGTGTACAGTATCCGTATTATTTTCTTCACTATAACAGGATACCCACGCTTCACAACACTTGTTTCAATTAATGAAAACAACCCTTACTAATAAACCCAATCAATCGTCTAGCAGTCGGTAGCGTTTGCCGGGTTTCTTATTTCTAACTGCGTTCCTCCTGCCTCATACCCCAAGTCACCATACCATTCTACTTAAAACTTACAGCCTTAAGTGTAACCATTATAGGACTTCTTGCAGCAATAGAACTAAGTTTAATAACTAACAATATCGAATTAAGCACCCCATTAAAAATATTCCACTTCTCTAACATACTAGGCTTTTACTCAACCACTACACATCGACTAAACCCACATTCAAACCTAACCACAAGCCAAAATATTACCTCAACCCTACTCGACCTATTCTGGTTAGAAAAATCTATGCCAAAAATAACAACACAAACTCAAATCTCAATCTCCACAACCTCATCAACTCAAAAGGGCCTTATCAAACTTTACTTCCTATCTTTCTTTATTCCACCATCTCTAGCTCTAACCCTGGCCATTTAACATTTAACCCCCGCCCCGAGTAAGCTCAATAGCAATATGCATTCCTATGAACAACGCCCAGCAAGTTACTAACACAACCCAAACACCATAATTATACAAAGCAGCAGCACCCGTAGGATCTTCACGAATCAATCCTGGTCCTTCGCCCTCATAAATCATTCAGCTAGCCACAGTGTTATAATTGATTACAACCTCTACAGATAGGTTAGGATCCCCACCCAACAAGTACACCACCTCCATCTCCATAATAATACCTAATACAAAAATACCTAAAATGTCAGTACTTGACACTCATGTATCAGGATACTCATCAATTGCCATAGCAGCAGTATAACCAAAAACAACTATTATACCACCTAAATAAATTAAAAAAACCATAAGACCCATATAAGACCCACCAAAATATAACGTAATCGCACAACCCACAGCACCACTAAAAATTAACACCAACCCGCCGTAAATAGGAGAAGGCTTAGAAGAAAACCCTACAAAACCTATTACCAAAATAATACTTAATAAAAATAAAGCATATGTCATTATTCCCACATGGACTGTAACCATGACTAATGATATGAAAAACCATTGTTGTATTTCAACTATAAGAACAGTAATGACCTCCCCTCGTAAAACCCACCCACTGGCAAAAATTATCAATCAATCATTCATTGATCTCCCAACACCATCCAACATCTCTTCTTGATGAAACTTCGGCTCACTTTTAGGTACTTGCCTAGTTATTCAAATCACCACAGGCCTATTCCTAGCCATACACTACACATCAGACACTACCACTGCCTTTTCCTCAGTCGCCCATATCACTCGAGACGTAAATTATAAAGCCCAACAGGTATTAACCCCTGACATGGGACCTCAAGCCATCCTTACGGGGATTTTTAGTCCTCTTCTCTCAGGATATATTAGTCTTATTTTAGGTCATAATAACTGTTCCTTAAGAGGTCTACATGTACTACATGGAGTTGTTAATGCTGATTACTCAGGAGAAATTAAGGTGTTTGCTTAGTCAACTAAAAGTGTTTTCACGCTGAGTCCTGATTTGTCCTTTGTTCAACTGACTCTCATTCCTGTTGACACCTCAGCTGGCTCTCAATTGTCAACTAAATTTATAAGTAACCAAGGTCCTGAGCCTCCCTCTTCTTATGCTTACTAGGTTCAAGCTATTTCATATACCAGACCTGAAGTTACCATTAAAATTAATGGCAAAACATTTAAAGGCCTCCTGGACACAGGGACTTATATGTGTGAAATTTCTCATAAATATTGGCCTTCTAAATGGCTTACAACTACTGCTATGACTTCTTTACAAAGCATAGGAATGACTAACAATCCTATGCAATCTACAAGTGTATTAACATGGACTGATGATGAGGGTCACTCTGACTCATTTCGTCCCTATGTAATTCCTCATATCCCACTCAATCTTTAGGGCGGTGATGTTTTAGAAGCCATGGGAGCTCAATTGGTGACCAATCCCATTGCTCTTGACATTATGACTAAACAGGGCTACTTGCCTGGCAAGGGCTTGGGAAAAACTTTGCAGGGAAATCCTGAGCCTCTTGCCTTTTCCAAGAAAACTGACGGTTCTGGCCTAGGATATTTTTCCTAGGGGTCACTGTGATTCCCGACTTCCATGCTGATAAAATTACTTAGTTATCAGATACTCCAGTGAAGGTGGAGCAGTGGCCTCTCTCTAATGAAAAGATTACATGTGCTTGTGAGTTGGTTCAGGAACATATCTCTGTGGGTCATATTAGAGTTACTAATAGTCCTTGGAATTGCCCTATCTTTGTTATTAAGAAGCGTTCCAGTAAATGGAGTCTTTTACAGGATTTAAGAAAAGTTAATGCTACTATGGAAGTCATGGGCCTTTTACAACCCGGCCTATCTTCCCCTATTGTTATACCTCAGACTTAGAAACTGTTAGTGATTAATTTAAAAGATTGTTTCTTTTCCATTCCTTTGCATCCCTCAGATTGTCATCGTTTTGCCTTTAGCGTACTTTCCACTAATTTTGATTGACTGTATGAGCGGTATGTGAGGATTGTGTTTCCTCAAGTTATGGCTAACACCTGCACCTTATGTCAGACTTTTGTGTCTAAAGCCATCCTACCCATTCATCAACAATTCCCTGATATTCAACTATTACATTATATGGATGATCTCCCCTTAGCTTCTCCAACTGAGACCGTTCCTGATCAAGCATTCGAATGTTTGTGAACCTGTCTGACAAAAAAAACCACCTTGTTATCGCACCAGATAAAGTTCAGACTGCTACTCCCTACCATTACATGGGAAAGCTTATTGAATCTAACCAAGTTTTCTTTAAGACTTATTCTCTCCACAGAAAATTTAACCACACTGCATGACTTTCAGAAATTTTTAGGCGATATTAACTGGATTCACCCAAGCTTGAAGATTACCACAAGACAAATGAAGCCTTTATTTGATATTCTCAAAGGACCCCCTTGACCAACTTCCCCTCATTCTTTGACAGCTCCCGCCAAGACAGCTTTGCAATTAGTTCATAATGCCTTGTCCCAGCAAAAACTTTTTCGAATTAAGAACAACTCCCTGGACTTTTGAAAATTGGGGGGGGGGTTCTTCCAAGATGGCATTGTAGAGGCAACTAAAGATTGCAGCTCCCAGTGAAGGCGCAAAGGGTGAGTGCTAGCCGCATTCTCGGACGGATCTTTTCTGCCCACAGAACGTTGAAAATCCCAGGTGTGGGAGAGACACGGGAAGCAAGCACAGCTGGCTTTCATGGCTGGCTCACATGGCTCAGCCGGCGCTGCAGCTCCTCAGTTCCCGCACAAAACTCACTGGTCTGGGTGCCCTGTTAAACCAGCAATCTGAGGTTTGGAAGGGCAGATTGACATGTCCATCTGATTGAATGGGACTTGGACAGTGAGCCAGACAAGGAGATTTTTGGGAAGCATGATCTGAGCCTGTGCAGTGGGCAGCGGCACGGGAGATTGCACGGATCCCAGTGCCCTACCAGCAGGCTACTGGGACGCCAGTGAGAGAGTCGACTGTTCACCTTGGGGAGAGGAAGAGAGAGAGAGAGAGGATGGACTCTGAGGGAGGGAGCTGGGTGATCGGGCTTCGTGGGTCCCACCCTCATGGGGACAAGCAGGGTGGCGATTGGAGGGGCTCAGGGCTGACAGCTTTGCTGCCAGCACAGTTGAATCTAGCATGATGCAGCCCAGTGGGGGATGGGCATCCACCACTATGGACGCAATCCGCCCCTATTGAAGTACCACCCAGTGCTGATGCAGCCTGCCGTTGCCGAGGCAACGTGCCATAACAGAGAGACTCCCTCATCTGGGTGGAGCACCAAAGCAGAACAGGGCCAGCAGCAGCAGGGCAGACCCGCACTAGCAGGGCAAAGCCTTGGCAGGCTAATAGTGAATAGACTACCTCCTAGCCGGGCAGGACAGTGCAACAGATACTCATAAAGAAAGCCCCAACCCCCTGAGACAGAGCATCTAAGGGAAAAAAAAGGAGGGGTGTTTTATGAGTTCTGTTGCAGCAGACATAAACACATCCTCCCAACAACCCCGAATGAACAACGGAGCTCACAGCTCAGCACTGGAACTTCTATAAAGCACAGACCGTTCCCTTAAGCAGCTCCCTGACCCCTGTATATCCAAAGAGTCACCCCAAAAAAGGACTAATCAGACTGACATTTGGCGGGCATCATTCTGGAAAAAAAGGTAGCAGAAGAAAACACTGGTAGCATCCCTCACTGTTTCGCAGCTGCTACAGGTGTACCCCAGACAAGCAGGGCCTGGAGTGGACTTCAGAACTCGTACAGCAGAGGGCTAGGACATTGGGAGGAAAACGAAGTAAGATAAATAATTTGTCATCAACAATCGGCATCCAATCAGAAACCCAATTGAAAAATCAGCAACTACTAAGACGATAGGTCGATAAATCCACAAAGATGGGAAGAAACCAGCGGAAAAAAAAGAAAAACACCAGAAACCAAAACACTTCACTTCGTACAAAAGACCAAAACTCCTCACCAGCAAGGGAACAAAGTTGGACGGAGAATGACTGTGACAAAATGACGGAATCAGACTTCAGAAAGTGGATAATGAGAAACTTCAGTGAGCTAAAACAACATGTTCTAAATCAGTGCAAAGAAACTAAGAACCTTGAAAAAAGATTTGAAAAAGATTCGAGGAAATGATAACAAGAATGGACAACTTAGAGAGGAATATGAATGAATTGAAGGAGCTGAAAACACAACACGAGAACTTGTGAAGCATGCACAAGTTTCAACAGCCGAATTGACCAAGCAGAAGAAAGAATATCAGAAGTTGAAGATCAACTCAATGAAATAAAATGAGAAACCAAGATTAAAGAAAAAGCACAAAAGGAATGAACAAAATCTCCAAGAAATGTGGGACTATGTGAAGAGACCCAACCTACGTTTGATAGGTGTACCAGAATGTGATGAAGAGAATGAATCCAAGCTGGAAAACACTCTTCAGGATATTATCCAGGAAAATTTCCCCAACCTAGCAAGACAGATCAATACTCAACTCCAGGAAATACAGAGAACACCACAAAGATACTGCAAGAAGAGCAACCCCAAGGCACATAATCGTCAGATTCACCAGGGTTGAAATGAAGGAGAAAATACTAAGGGCAGCCAGAGAGAAAGGTCGGGTCACCCACAAAGGGAAGCCCATCAGACTCACAGCAGATCTCTCGGCAGAGACTCTACAAGCCAGAAGAGAGTGGGGCCAATATTCAACATCCTTAAAGAAAAGAACTTTCAACCCAGAATTTCATATCCAGCCAAACTGAGCTTCATAAGTGAAGGAAAAATAAAATCCTTCATGAACAAGCAAGTACTCAGAGATTTTGTCACCACTAGGCCTGCTTTACAAGAGCTCCTGAAAGAGGCACTACACATAGAAAGAAATAACCAGTACCAGCCATCCTAAAAGCATACCAAATGCTAAAGAGCATCAACAAAATGAAGAATGTACATGAACCAATGGGCAAAACAGCCAGCTAGCATCAAAATGGCAGTATCAAATTCACACATAACAATATTAACCCTGAATGTAAATGGGCTAAATGCACCAATCAAAAGACACAGACTGGGAAATTGGATAAAAAGCCAAAACCCATCGGTGTGCTGTATCCAGGAAACCCACCTGACATGCAAGGATACACAAAGGCTCAAAATAAAGGGATGGAGGAAGATTTGCCAAGCAAATGGAGAGCAAAAAAGCAGGAGTTGCAATTTCATCTCTGATAAAATAGACTTTAAAGCAACAAAGATCAAAAGGGACAAAGAAGGTCATTACATAATGGTAAAAGGATCGATACAACAAGAAGAACTAATGATTATAAATATATATGGACCCAATGCAGGAGCACCCAGATATATAAGGCAAGTTCTCAATGACTTACAAAGAGACTTAGACTCCCACACAATAATATTGGGGACTTTAACACTCCACTGTCAATATCAGACAGATCAACCAGACAGAAAATTAACAAGGATATCCAGGACTTGAACTCAGACCTGGAACAAGCAAACCTGATAGACATTTACAGAACTCTCCACCCCAAATCCACAGAATATACATTCTTCTCAGCACCACATCACACCTACTCCAAAATTGACCACATAATTGGAAGTAAAGCACTCCTCAGGAAATGCAAAACAACGGAAATCATAACAAACAGTCTCTCAGACCATAGTGCAATCAAGTTGGAACTCAGAATTCAGAAAATAACTCAGAACCGCACAGCTTCATGGAAACTGAACAACTGGCTCTTGAATGTTGATTGGATAAACAATGAAATGAAGGCAGAAATAAAGAAGTTCTTTGAAACCAACGAGAATGAAGACACAACATACCAGAATCTCTGGGACACATTTAAAGCAGTCTGTAGAGGAAAATATATAGCAATAAGTGCCCACATGAGAAGAGTGGAGAGATCCAAAATTGACACCCTATCATCAAAATTGAAAGAGCTAGAGGAGCAAGATCAAAAAGCTCAAAACCTAGCCAAGACAAGAAATAACTAAGATCAGAGCAGAACTGAAGGAGATAGAGACAAGAAAACCCTTCAAAAATCAATAAATCCAAGAGCTGGTTTTTCAAAAGATCAACAAAATAGACAGACCACTAGCCAGACTGATAAAAAAGAAAAGAGAGAACAACCAAATAGATGCAATAAAAAACGATAATGGGGAAATCACCACAGATTCCACAGAAATTCAAACCATCATCAGAGAATACTACAAACAACTCTATGCACATAAACTAGTAAACCAGGAAGAAATGGATAAATTCCTGGATGCCTGTGTCCTCCCAAGCCTAAACCAGGAGGAAGCCAAAACTATGAATAGACCAATAACAAGGTCTGAAGTTGAGGCAGCAATTAAGAGCCTACCACACAAAAAAAGCCCAGGTCCAGATGGGTTCACAGCTGAATTCTACCAGACACACAAAGAGGATCTGGTACCATTCCTTCTGAAACTATTCCAAATAATTCAAAAGAGGGAACCCTTCCCAAATCATTTTATGAGACCAACATCATCCTGATACCAAAACCTGGCAGAGACTCAACAAGAAAAGAAAACTTCAGGCCAATATCCATGATGAACATAGATGCAAAAATCTTCAATAAAATACTGGCAAACCGATTGCAACAGCACATTAAAAACTTATCCATCATGATCAAGTAGGATTCATCCTGGGATGCAAGGCTGGTTCAACATATGCAAGTCTATAAATGTAATTCACCACATAAACAGAAGCAAAACAAAACCACATGATTATCTCAATTGATGCAGAGAAGGCATTTGACAAAATTCAACAGCCCTTTATGCTAAAACCCTCAATAAACTTGGTATTGATGGAACATATCTCAAAGTTATAAAAGCTATTGACGACAAACCAACAGCCAATATCATACTTAATGGGCAAAACTGGAAGCATTCCTTTGAAATCTGGCACTAGACAAGGATGCCCTCTCTCACCACTCCTATTCAACATAGTACTGGAAGTTCTAGCCAGAGCAATCAGGCAAGAAAAGAAATAAATGTATTCAAATAGGAAAGGTGGAAGCCAAATTGTCTCTATTTGCAGACGACATGATAGTATACCTAGAAGACCCCATCACCTCAGCCCAAAAGCTCCTGAAACTGATAAGCAACTTCAGCAAAATCTCAGGATATAAAATCAATGTGCAAAAATCACAAGCATTCCTATACACCAATAACAGACTTAAAGAGAACCAAATCAAGAACGAACTGCCATTCACAATTGCTACAAAGAAAATAAAATACCTAGGAATACAACTCACAAGGAACGTAAGGGACCTCTTTAAGGAAAACTACAAACCACTGCTCAACGAAATAAGAGAGGACACAAACAGATGGAGAAACATTCCATGTTCGTGGTTAGGAAGAATCAATATCGTGAAAATGGCTATACTGCCCAAAGTAATTTATACAATCAATGCTATCCCCATCAAACTACCATTGAATTTCTTCACAGAACTGGAAAACCACCATGAACTTTATATGGAACCAAAAGAGCCCGCATAGCCAAGTCAATTCTAAGCAAAAAGAACACAGCGGGAGGCATTACACTACAGACTTCAAACTATACTACAAGGCTACAGTAATCAAAACAGCATGGTACTGGTACCAAAACAGAGATATAGACCAATGGAACAGAACAGAGTCATCGGAGGCAACACAACATATCTACAACCATATAATCTTTGATAAACCAGACAAAACAAGCAATGGGGAAAGGATTCTGTTTAATAAATGGTGTTGGGAAAACTGGCTAGCCATGTGCAGAAAGCAGAAACTGGACCCCTTCCTGACACCTTACACTAAAATTAACTCCAGATGCATTAAAGACTTAAACGTAAGACCTGACACCATAAAAACCCTAGAAGAAAATCTAGGCAAAACCATTCAGGACATAGGAGTAGGCAAGGACTTCATGACCAAAACACCAAAAGCATTGGCAACAAAAGCCAAAATAGACAAATGGGACCTAATCAAACTCCACAGCTTCTGCACGGCAAAAGAAACAGTCACTAGAGTGAATCGGCAACCATCAGAATGGGAAAAAATCTTTGCAGTTTACACATCTGACAAAGGGCTGATATCCAGAATTTACAAAGAACTCAAACAGATTTACAGAAAAAAACAAGCCCATTCAAAATGGGCAAAGGATATGAACAGACACTTTACAAAAGAAGACATACATGAGGCCAACAAACACATGAAAAATGCTCATCATCACTGGTCATTAGAGAGATGCAAATCAAAACCACATTGAGATACCATCTCACGCCAGTTAGAATGGCGATCATTAAAAAATCTGGAGACAGCAGATGCTAGAGAGGATGTGGAGAAAAATGAACACTCTTACACTGTTGGTGAAAGTGTAAATTATTTCAACCATTGTGGAAGACAGTGTGGCGATTCCTCAAGGACCTAGAGATAGAAATTCCATTTGGCCCAGCAATCCCTTCACTTGGTATGTATCAAAAGGACTATAAATCATTCTACTATAAGGACACATGCACACGAATGTTCATTGCAGCACTGTTTACAATAGCAAAGTCCTGGAACCAACCCAAATGCCCATTGGTGATAGACTGGATTGGGAAAATGTGGCACATATACATCATGTAATATTATGCAGCAATCAAAAATGATGAGTTTGTGTCCTTTGTAAGGACATGGATGAATCTGGAGAACATCATTCTCAGCAAACTGACACAAGAACAGAATAAGAAATACCGCATATTCTCACACATAGTCGGGTGAGAAAAATGAGAACATATGGACACAGGGAGGGGGTCTACTACACACTGGGGTCTATTGGGGGAAATGGGGGATGGACAGTGGGGGGTCTGGGGAGGGATAGCCTGGGGATAAATGCCAAGTGTGAGTGAGGGGGAGGAAGGCAGCAAAACACACTGCCATGTGTGTACCTATGCAACTGTCTTGCACATTCTGCACATATACCCCAAAACCTATAATGCAATAAAAATTTTTAAAAAAATTGCCAGAAAAACAAGAACAATTCCCGCTAGTGTTATTGTGTTCTTCCTACTGTTTATACTCCCACTAGAATTTTTTGGCCACCAGGTATCCTGGAATGGCTTCATCTCCCAGCCAGCCATGGGAAAGTTGTAACCCCTTACTTTGAATTAGTTTCTGTTTTGGTAGCTAAAAGTCGTGTATGGGCTCTTTCTCTTTTTGGTATTGATTCATCTGAAATTATTGTTCCTTATTCTAGCACTCAGCTACAATGGGTTTGGCAGTTCTCTGACTCCTGGCAATTAGTCTATGCTGGCTTTTCAGGCCAAATACTGTGCCATTATTCTGCTGATAAATTGTTACATTTTTACTTCCAAAACTCCCTTATTTTTCCACAGACCTGCCTCAAGTCGCCATTATATGAAGCACTCTTAGCCTTTACAGACGGCTCCTCTTTTTGTATCACCACAGGCACTGTTAATGCACATCCTTTTTCATTTCAGACCTTAGAATGCTCCGCTCAACTTGTAGAGCTCCTGGCAGTTCAACACGTCCTAACTAATTGGGATGTCCCTTTGAATATTTACTCTGATAGTCAATATGTTGTTAATTCAATTCAAAATCTAAAAACAGCCCCCTTAACCTTTTCTGACTCTTCTTCTATAATTTATCTTTTGCTCCCTTTACAGCAGATACTTCACCACAGATCACATCCTTTTTTCATTAGTCACATCAGAGCCCATTTCTCCCTGCCAAGTTTTCTAACTGAGGGCAACGCCCAAGCTAATCAGCTCACTCAATGTATTTTTTCTGTTCGGTCTCCTGTACAGCAAGCTGAGACTTCTCATGCCTTGCACCATCAGAATGCTCGCAGTCTGTGATTGCAATTTCAGATTACCAGAGAACAGGCCCGCCAAGTTTTAAACAATACACAGCCTGTCTGCCTTACTTGCCTGTTGCTCACCACTATGTGGTAAATTCTCGAAGACTGCAAGCTTGTCGTGTATATCAGATAGATGTTACTCACTTTCCCCCTTTTAATAAATTGCAGTATATACATGTTTCCATTGACACTTTTTCTCATTTTATAATTGCTACCGCTCATGCTGAGAAAGCAGTTAAGGATGTTGTAGCGCATTGCCTAACCGTTTTTTCTATTATTGGTACACCTAAGATCCTGAAGACAGACAATGGACCTTCTTATACCAGCAAATGTTTCGCTTCATTTTGCTCTCATTTTCAGATTTCTCACAGTAAAGGCATTCTTTTTAATCCTCAAGGCCAAAGTATGATCAAAAGAAGCCATGCTGTTTTGAAGAATTTATTTCATAAATTAAAACATGGTCCAATTTCTTATTCATTACATAAAACCCCTCACACTTAGCTTCAACATGCTGTTTATGTTCTTAATCTCTTAACTTTAGATGCTGATGGACTCTCTGTAGTGGATTGTCATTGGCACCCTAATAATGTATCTCATCCCCAGGTCTTGTGAAAAGACGCTCTCACTAACCAGTATCATAGTCCAGATCCAGTCCTAATATGAGGACAAGGACATTTTTGTGTTTTTTCCAAGTCTGCTCCCTCTCTAATTTGGGTTTCTAAATGCCTTGTCAAGCATGAATTCTCCACCAGGCAGTGCAAACGCCCTGATACCCCATCTTCGTCATCTCTGACTGACACCACACCTGCCTTGCCACCGCTGCCAACATCGCCAAGCAGCTCAATCAGCAAACTTTCAGAATCCACAACGAGGCAGCCTCCTGCCGACATAGGCCCAGATGCACCGTCTGACTGCTGAAGCAGCCGCCCTGGTCACATCTTCCAGACAATCCCGTTCTCCTACTGTTATGTTTATTGCTATAATGGCTATATTGTCTTATCATTTAGCACAGGACTTCCCTCTCCTCAATTCTCGAGTATGTGGGCTTATGTTCCCAACCCTCCTTTTCTTCGACCTGTTACCTAAAATAATCCGGCCTTCATCGTCTACATTAATGATTCTTCTATTCTTGGCTTCCCCTCTTCTTCTCATATTACTCCTCAAGTTGCTACCTATACTTATTCTACCCAAGCTGCTGCCCCTCCCATGTGCTTCTACACCTCCAAAATCTAGGATCATGATTTCTCTGCCAATGCCTATTCCCCTCCTTCTATTCCTCTCTTTTTTTTCCAGTTCTTATTGCTTTGATCTTGAATTTCACCAACTTCATACCTTTTCTAGCCCCTCCAAAGTCTTCCCAAGTGAAACAGTTTATTCTCATGATTGATACTCAACCATGTAGGAATTAGAGAAACTTAAAACTTTTCCTCCTTTCATAATTTTTCCCTCATTAAGCACTGGCATTGTGGGCCTTGTAACTCGTCTTTAGACCCTTCCCCACAGTAGCAGTTCCGTTTCCCTAACCAAAAGCAAGCTATTAATTATACCCTGCATTCTAGTTTCTCCTTATTTCACTAATCTGTTCCTCATTTTTTTGACATTGCCTTAGCTCGTTATAAAACATTTATTGGTTAGAGCACTCGCATTTACACTACCTTCTCCAGTAAAGCCTAAATTTCTCTCTAGAAGCTGTTTGTATCCTTATCTCCTACCTTTGTTCTTGCCGGTTCCTGAAGTTTATATTATTCTGCTAATCAGACCATTTATACTCAATCCTACATTGCTTCTCCTTATGTTATTATTCCTAGTAATGTTTCTATCACCCAAGCTTCTGGCTCATATTCCATTTATTGTGAAAATTGAATTCTTACCAACTCCATTGATTCTTCCTTTTTCCCTGTTTATACCCTTCTTCTTGTACACCAGCCCCCCTACTTTATGTTCCCTGTTAAGGTTTCTGGACACTTTTATGATGAAAAAGCCCTTCTTATTTTCTAACAAGTCCACAATCTTATAATCCTCCCTAAACATTTCCTTAGTATTCTCATTGCTAGCATTATCGTTGTTGTTTCAGTTGTAGCTACTGCTGCTACCACAGCAGATAGACTTGCTCACAGTGTTCAAACTGCTACTTATGTTAATCATCTTGAAAAGAATATTTCTGTTACAATGAGAACTCAAATGGACATTAGTAAGAAAATTGATGAGAGACTTAATGCTTTAGAACAAACTGTTACTACTCTTAGTGATAAACTTTACAATATTCAAAACCACCTAGTCCTTCATTGCCATGGTGGTTATAAATATATTTATGTTACTAATACTACTTACAATGACACTAAATGGCAGTGGCCTCTTTTTAAGGCCCATTTACAAGAAATTTAGACTCATAACAATTTATCCCTAGATGTTTTCAAGCTTCAGCAGGAAATTCATGCCATTGATTTTTCTCATGAGGAGCTGCCTGAAGATGACAAAATTGTCCATAATATTGTTGACACTTTGTCTTCCTAGTTCACCAGCTTTCACCTTCCCTCCCTCTTGTCCATAATTGCTGTTAGTGCTTTTTCCTTTTTCTCATCCTTCTCTTATTAATACTATTTTGCCTTGTGTTCTCCACCCTCCAGCGTTTTCAGCTCCAATTATTTAATCTTGATGTAAAAACGAAAAAAAGAGAGAATGATGCGGGAGTTGCACCTGCGAGAGGCTAACAACTTGGCCTCTGCCATTAGGTGAGCTTGACTCCTTACACATTTTTTCTGGCTGTAGTTTGTCGAGCTATGTGTGAGAGGAAATTAAGAAGAGAAGAAAAAAATTGAAAATTATTCAGCGAAACACTAACCTCAGCCTTCTTGGCCAATGAGATAATGGCCAGGTGAATGCTGAAATAAGTTAATTGGGCATTGTGTTTCACTTTCTGGCTCCCGATCTAAGACTTTGTTTACCAGGCATTGTTTCAGCCTAGCGACCTCCCCTGCAGTCCATGTCTCTCGCAGATGCATGGTTTACTGCTGAGTTTGTGACTTCTAGTTAATTAAAGATTGTTATCCAAGTTACGGATTGTTCGGACAATATTGATAATCAGCATCACCTGTTTCCCCCTTAATTCTTTACATTAATATTTGTTCACTTTTGACAGTTTATTAGAATCATCCCGCCAAAAATTTTCTGTCCCTTTTATTGTTTGAGTAACAATCTGCATTGAGGTAATGATGTTAAAGCAAAAAGTATATAAGAAAACCTACTGCACAAATAAAATTGCTGAATGGGCCTAGCCGATCCAGTCCTCCAGATCTCTCCTCTTTTTGTCTCCTTTATTTTCTGCATACGCCCTCTTCCAGGTTTGAGAACCCTCGCTGGATGAGATTCCTGGGCTCGTGTTCAGTTCACAACAAGTCTATGTAATATGGCTACTGATTCAGACAATCAGTGAATAATGCACACATGACTACACATTCAGATAATCAGTATATAAAGCACACATGTGGAGAAATAAAGAGTCTGTTTTATATGGCCACTCTTTCACAGTCTCACTGAATATTACACACTTGTGATATAGTCTGGGGTCTATTTCTTATGGCCACTCATTCAGAGCCTCACTGAATAATGCACACCAGGTAACGTGAGACTATTTCATATGGAAATTCATTTAGAACCTCACTGAATATTACATACCTGGAGAATCATCAGGAGTCTATTTCATATGGACACTTTTTCACAGCCTCACGGAATAATGCACACCTGTGGAATAGTCAGAAGTTTCTTTCATATGGCCAGTCATTGAGAGCCTCACTAAATGTAATACCTGGGAAATAGTCAGGATTCTGTTTTATCCTCTCATTCAGAATCTCACTGAATAATGCACACCTGTGGAATAGTCAGGAGTCTTTTTCATGTGGCCTCTCATTTGGAATGTCACTTAATAATGTGGAGTAGTCAGGAGTCTATTTAATGCAGCCACATATTCAGAGCCTCAGTGAACAATACACACTTGGGGAATAGTCAAGTGTCTATTTTATATGGTCACACTTTCAGCGCCTCACTGAGTGACACACACCTGGGAAATAGTCAGGACAGTTTCATAGTAATACTAATTGAGAGCCTCACAGAATAATGCAGACCTGTAAAACAGGAATTTGTTTAATTTGGTCATTCTTTCAGAGCTTCAGTGAATAATACACACCTGGGGAACAGTGAGGAGTCTATTTTATGTGGCCACTCATTCAGAGCTTCACGGAATAGTGCACACCTGGAGAATTCTCAAGAGTCTATTTGGAATGGCAATGCATTCAGTGACTCTGTGAATAACACAAACCTAGGGAATAGTGAGGAATCTATTCAAAATGGTGACATATTCAGAGCCTCCGTGAATAATGAACACCTGGGGAATAATCAGGAGTCTATTGCTTATGGCCACTCATTTAGAGCCTCAGTGAATAACACACACCTGTGGAGTAGTCAGGAGTCTATTTCATATGGCCACTCATTTTGAGCCTCACTGAATAGTACACACCTGGGAAAAAGTCAGGAGTGTATTTCACATGGCCACTCATTCCAAGGCTCAGTGAATAATTCACACATGTTGAGTACTCAGGAGTCATTTTTATATAGGGAATCATTCAGAGCCATACTGAATGATACACACCTTATGAATAGTCAGGATTCTGTTTAATATGACCACTCATCATGAGCCTAAATGAATAACAAATGTCTGGGGAGTACTGAGGATACTAATTCATATCACTCCCCAACTCTGAGATTCCATGAATGATACAAACCTGTGGAATTATCAAAAATCTATTTTATATAAAAACCCATTGGGAACCAAAAAAAATAATACACAAGTAGGGAATACTCAGAAGTCTATTTCACATGGTCACTCAGAAAATCAGTGAATAATGCATACATGAGAAGTACTCAGTAAATATTAGGAGTCTATTTCCTATGCCACTCAGAGCCTCAGTGAATAATTCACACCACAGAAATAGTCAGGAGCCTCTTTCACATGACCACAAATTCAGCATCTCATTGAATGATACACACCTGGGGAATTGTCAGGATTCTATTCCATAGGACCACACATTCAGAGCCTTACTGAATAATGCACAATGGGGCAATAGTCAGGAGTCTATTTCATATGGCCTCTCATTCAAAGCTTCAGTGAATAATGAACTCCTGTGGAGTAGTCAGGACCCTATTTAAGATAGCCACAAATTAAGCACCTCCTTGAAGGATACACACCTGGGTAATAGTCGGGAGTCTATTTTATATTAACACTCATACAAAAACTCCTTGAATAATGCACAACTGGGGAATAATCACTAGTCTATTTCATACAGTTATTTCTTTAGAGAATCAATGAATAACACACACCTGTGAAGTAAGATGGATTCTGTTTCATATAGCCACACTTTCAGGGTTTCAGTGAATAATATATATATCTGGAATAGTCAGAAATCTTTTTCATATGGCCACTCCTTCAGTGCCCCAGTGAATAACGCACCCCTGGGAAATAGTCAAGGGTCTACTTCAAATGGCTACATATTCAGAGTCTCTGTAAATAATGCACACCTGGGGAATAGTGAGGAGTCTCTTTCTTATGCCCACTTATTCAGAGTCTCATTCCATAATACACACCTGGGGAAGAGTTAAGAGTCTACTTTATGTAGCCACTCATTTAGAGCCTCAGTGAATAATGCACACCTGTGGAATAGACATTAACCTATTTTGTATGGCCACCAAATCAAAGCCTCAGTGAGTAATAAACAACTTTGGAATAGTGAGGAGTCTATTCCATATGCCCACTTAATCAGAGTCTCAGTCAATAAAACACACCTGTGGAATAGTCAGGAGTCTATTTTATATGGCCACTCATTCAGAGCTTCAGTGAATAATGCACACCTGGGGAATACTCAGGACACTATTACATATGGCCTCTCATTCAGAGCTTCACTGAATAATGAACACCTGTAGAGTACTCAGAAGTCTATTTCATATAGCCACTCATTCAGAGCCTCACTGAATAATACACACCTGGGAATAGTCAGAGTCTATTTCATATGGCCACTCATTCAGAGTCTCTGTAAATAATGCACACCTGGGAATAGTCAGGAGTCTATTTCATATGGCCACTCATTCAGAGCCTCACTGAATAATGCACACCTGGGAATAGTCAGGAGTCTATTTCATATGGCCACTCATTTAGAGCCTCAGTGAATAATGCACACCTGTGGAATAGACACTGGTCTATTTTGTATGGCCACCAAATCAAAGCCTGAGTGAGTAATGCACAACTTTGGAATAGTGAGGAGTCTATTCCATATGCCCACTTAATCAGTGTCTCAGTCAATAATACACACCTGGGAAATAGTCAGGAGTCTATTTCATCTAATCACTAACTCAAAGCCTCATTAAATAATACACACCTGTGGAATAGTCAGGATTCTATTTCATATGGCCACTCATTCAGAGCCTCAGTGAATAATGCACACCTGGGGAATACTCAGGAGTCTATTTTATATGGCCACTCATTCAGAGCTTCACTGAATAATACACACCTGGGAATAGTCAGGAGTCTATTTCATATAGCCACTCATTCAGAGCCTCACTGAATAATGCACACCTGGGAATAGTCAGAGTCTATTTCATATGGCCACTCATTCAGAGCCTCAGTGAATAATATATATATATCTGGAATAGTCAGAGTGTATTTCACATGGCCACTCATTCAGAGCCTCAGTGAATAATGCATACCTGGGAATACTCAGGAGTCTATTTCATATGGCCACTCATTCAGAGACTCACTGAATAATGCACACCTGTGAAATAGTCTGGAGTCTATTTGATATGATGGTTCATTCAGTGCCTCAGTGAATAATGCACACCTGTGGAATAGTCAGAAGTCTATTTCATATAGCCACTCATTCAGAGCCTCAGTGAATAATACACACCTGGGAATAGTCAGAGTCTATTTTATATGGCCACTCATTCAGAACCTCAGTGAATAATACACACCTGTGGAATAGTCAGGATTCTATTTCATATGGCCACTCAATCAGAGCATTACTGAGGGGTGCACACCTGATAAATAGTCATAATTTTATTTCATATGACAGTTAAGAGCCTCATTGAGTAATGCACATATGGTCAGTAATCAGGAGGCTATGTCATATGAACACTCATTCAGAGCCTCAGTGAATAATGCACACCTGTGGAGTAGCCAGGAGTGTATTTCACACAGCCACTCATTCAGAGCCTCAGTGAATAATACACACCTGTGGAATAGTCAGGATTCTATTTTATATGGCCACTGACTCATAGCCTCAGTGAATAATGCACAAATGTACAGTACTCAGCAGTCTATTTCATATAGCCACTCATTCAGAGATTCACTGAATAATACAAATATTTGGGATAGACAGCATCCTGTTTCATATGATCACACAAGGAGAGCCTCACTGAGTAATACACACCTGGGGAAGAGTTAGAGTCTACTTTATATAGCCACTCATTTACAGCCTCAGTGAATAATGCACACGTGTGGAATAGACACTAGTCTATTTTATATGGCCACAAAATCAAAGCCTGAGTGAGTAATGCACAACTTTGGAATAGTCAGTAGTCTATTCCATATGCCCACATATTCAGAGTCTGAGTCAATAATACACACCTGGGGAATAGTCAGAAGTCTATTTCATATGGTCACTAACTCAAAGCCTCATTAAATAATACACACCTGTGGACTAGTCAGGAGACTATTTTATATGGCCAAAGTTTCAGAGCCTCAGTGAATAATGCATACCTGGGAATACTCAGGACGCTATTACATATGGCCTCCTTCAGAGCTTCACTGAATAAGGAACACCTGTATTGTAGTCAGAATTCTATTTCATATAGCCACATATTCAGAGCCTCACTGAATAACATACACCTTGGGGAAAGTCAGGATTCTATTTATATAGCCACTCATTCAGAGCTTCACTGAATAATGCACACCTGGGGAATAGTCAGGAGTCTATTTCATATGGCCACTCATTCAGAGCCTCACTGAATAATACAGACCTATGGAAAAGTCAGGAGTGTATTTCACATGGCCACTCATTCAGAACCTCAGTGAAGAATCATATATACCTGGGAATACTCAGGATTCTATTTATATAGCCACTCATTTACAGCCTCAGTGAATAATGCACACATGTGGAATAGACACTAGTCTCTTTTAAATGGCCACAAAATCAAAGCCTGAGTGAGTAATGCACAACTTTGGAATAGTCAGGAGTCTATTTCATATGGTCACTAACTCAAAGCCTCATAAAATAATACACACCTGCGGACTACTCAGGAGACTCTTTCATATGGCCAAAGTTTCAGAGCCTCAGTGAATAATGCATACCTGGGAAATACTCAGGACGCTATTACATATGGCCTCTCCTTCAGAGCTTCACTGAATAAGGAACACCTGTATTGTAGTCAGAATTCTATTTCATATAGCCACATATTCAGAGCCTCACTGAATAACATACACCTCGGGAAAGTCAGGATTCTATTTCGTATAGCCACTCATTTAGAGCCTCAGTGAATAATGCACACCTGTGGAGTAGTCAGGAGTCTATTTCTTATGGCCACTCATTCAGAGCCTCACTGAATAATACAGACCTATGGAAAAGTCAGGAGTGTATTTCACATGGCCACTCATTCAGAACCTCAGTGAAGAATTATATATATCTGGGAATACTCAGGATTCTATTTATATAGCCACTTATTCAGAGACTCACTGAATAATGCACACCTGGGGAATAGTCTGGAGTCTATTTGATATGACCATTCACCCAGTGCCTCAGTGGAAAATGCACAGCTGAGAAATAGTCAAGAGGATATAGTCAGGAGTCTATTTTATATGGTCACTCGTTCAGAAACTCACTGAATGATACACACCTGGGGAATAGTCAGAGTCCATGCCATATGGCCACTCAATCACAGCATTACCGAATAATGCACAATGGGGCAATAGTCAGAGTCTATTTCATATGGCCTCTCATTCAGAGCTTCAGTGCATAATAAACAGCTGTGGAGTAGTCAGGACCCTATTTAAGGTAGCCCCAAATTAAGCACCTCCTGAATGATACACACATGAGTGATAGTCAGGAGACTATTTGATATGGACACTCATACAGAACCTCTTCGAATACTGCACATGTGGGGAATAATCACTAGTCTATTTTATATGGTGATTCGTTTGGAGAATCAAGAATAACGCACACCTGTGGAGTAAAATGGGTCTATTTCATATGGCCACTCATTCAGAACCTCAGTGAAGAATCATATATACCTGGGGAATACTCAGGATTCTATTCCATACTACCACTCATTCAGGGCCTCAGTGAATAATACACCCCTGGGAAATAGTCAAGAGTCTACTTCAAATGGCTACACATTCAGAGTCTCTGTAAATAATGCACACCTGGGCAATAGACAGGAGTCTCTTTTTTATGCCCACTTATTCAGAGTCTCATTCAATAATACACACCTGGGGAAGAGTTAAGAGTCTACTTCATATAGCCACTCATTTAGAGCCTCAGTGAATAATGCACACCAGGGTAATAGTCTGGAGCCTCTTTCATGTGGCCACTCATTCAGTGCCTCACTGAATGATACACACCTGGGAATCATCAGGATTCTATTCCATACTACCACTCATTCAGAGCCTTATTGAATAATTCACAACGGGGCAATAGTCAGGTGTCTATTTTATATGGCCTCTCATTCAGAGCTTCAGTGAATAATGAACTTCTATGGAGTAGTCAGGACGCTGTTTAAGATAGCCACGAATTAAGTGCCTCCTGAATGATACACACCTGGGTGATAGTCAGGAGTCTATTTTATATGGCCACTCATTCAGAGAATCACTGAATAATACACACCTGGGAATCATCAGGATTCTATTCCATACTACCACTCATTCAGAGCCTCACTGAATAATACACACCTGGGGAATAGTCAGGAGTCTATTTTATATGGCCTCTCATTCAGAGCTTCAGTGAATAATGAACTTCTATGGAGTAGTCAGGAGTCTATTTTATATGGCCACTCATTCAGTGCCTCCCTGAATGATACACACCTGGGTGATAGTCAGGAGTCTATTTCATATGACCTCTCATTCTGGGAATCACTGAATAATACACCTGGGGAGTGTCAGGAGTCTATTTGGTATGGACACTCATACAGAACCTGTTTGAATAATGCACACTTGGAGAATAATTAGTAGTCTATGTCATATGGCTCCTCATTCTCACAATCAGTGAATAATGCACACTTGTGGAGTAATAAGAAGTCTGTTTCATATGGCCACTCTTTCACAGCCTCACTGAATATTACACACTTGTGATATAGTCTGGAGTCTATTTCTTATGGCCACTCATTCAGAGAATCACTGAATAATGCACACCTGCGGAATAGACAGAAGTCTCTCTCTTATGGCCACACATTGAGAGCCTCACTAAATGTACACACGTGGGGAATAGTCAGGATTCTGTTTTATCCCCTCATTCAGAGTCTCACTGAATAATGCACACCTGTGGAATAGTCAGCAGTCTTTTTTATTTGGCCTCTCATTCGGAGTGTCACTGAATAATGTGGAGTAGTCAGGAGTCTATTTCATGTAGACACATATTCAGAGCCTCAGTGAATAATACACACCTGTGGGATAGTAAGGAATCTAATTAATATGGCCACATATTCTGAGCCTCACTGAGTAATACACACCTGGAGAATAATTTGGAGTCTATTTCTGATGGACATTCATTCAGAGCCTCGGTGAATAATGCACACCTGTGGAGTAGCCAGGAGTCTATTTCATTTGGCCCCTCATTTATAGCCTCAGTGAATAATGCACACCTGTGGAGTAAAATCGAGTCTATTTCTTATGGCCACTTATTCAGAGCCTCAGTGAATAATACACGATTGGGGAATAGTCAAGAGTCTATTTTATATGGCTACTCCCTCAGCGCCTCACTGACAGATACACACCTGTGGAATAATCAGGAAAATTTCATATGGACACTCAATGAGTGCCTCACTGAATAATGCACACCTGTGTAATAGTCAGGAATCTATTTTATTTGGTCACTCTTTCAGAGCCTCAGTGAATAATGCACATGTGAAGAATAATCACTAGTCTATTTCATGTGGCCACTCATTCAGAGCCTCACGGAATAGTGCACACCTGGAGAATTCTCAAGAGTCTATTTTATATGGCCACTCATTCAGAGGCTCAGTGAATAATACACACCTGGGAAATAGTCAAGAATCTACTTCAAATGGCCACATATTCAGAGCCTCACTGAATAATGCACACTGGGAAATAATCAGGAGTCTATTGCTTATGCCCTCTCATTCAGCCTCTCAGTGAATAATGCACGTCTGTCGAGTACTGAGGGGTCTGTTTCATATGGCCACTCATTTCGAGCCTCACTGAATAGTACACAACTGGGAAAAGTCAGGGGTGTATTTCACATGGCCACTCATTCAGAGGCTCAGTGAATAATGCACACCTGTGGAATAGTCAGGAGTCTATTTCATGTAGACACATATTCAGAGCCTCACTGAATGATACACAGCTTGGGAATAGTCAGGATTCTGTTTAATATGAACACTCATTATGAGCCTCAGTGAATAATGCACACCTGTGGAGTAGTCAGGAGTCTATTTTATATGGCCACTCATTCAGAGCCTCACTGAATATTACACACCTGTGGAATAATCAGAAGTCTATTTTATATGGTGAGTCATTAGGAACCCCAAGAAATAATACACTACTGGGGAATAGTCAGGAGTCTATTTCATATGGCCACTCAGAGAATCAGTGAATAATGCACACATGAGAATACTCAGTGAATATTAGGAGTCTATTTTATATGGCCACTCAGAGCCTCAGTGAATAATGCACACCATGGTAATAGTCAGGATCCTGTTTCATATGACCACTGATTCAGTATCTCACTGAATGATACACACCGGGGAATCGTCAGGATTCTATTCCATAGGACCACTCATTCAGAGCCTTACTGAATAATGCACAATGGGGCAATAGTCAGGAGTCTATTTCATATGGCCTCTCATTCAGAGCTTCAGTGAATAATGAACACCTGTGGAGTAGTCAGGACCCTATTTAAGATAGCCACAAATTAAGCACCTCCCTGAATGATACACACCTGGGTGACAGTCAGGAGTCTATTTGATATGGACACTCATACAGAACCTCTTTGAATAATGCACATGTGAAGAATAATCACTAGTCTCTTTCATATGGTGATTCCTTTAGAGAATCAATGAATAACACACCTGTGGAGTAAAATCGAGTCTATTTCATATGGCCAAACATTCAGAGCCTCAGTGAATAATGCACATGTGAAGAATAATCACTAGTCTATTTCATATGGCCACTCGTTCAGGGCCTCAGTGAATAATACACCCCTGGGAAATAGTCAAGAATCTACTTCAAATGGCCACACATTGAGAGTCTCTGTATATAATGCACACCTGGGAATAGTCAGGAGTCTCTTTCTTATGCCCACTTATTCAGTCTCATTCAATAATACACACCTGGGGAAGAGTTAAGAGTCTACTTCATATGGCCACTCATTTAGAGCCTCAGTGAATAATGCACACCTGTGGAACAGACACTGGTCTATTTTGTATGGCCACAAAATCAAAGCCTGAGTGAGTAATGCACAACTTTGGAATAGTGAGGAGTCTATTCCATATGCCCACTTAATCAGTGTCTCAGTCAATAATACACACCTTAGGAATAGTAAAGAATCTACTTTATCTAATCACTAACTCAAAGCCTCATTAAATAACACACACCTGTGGAATAGTCAGGAGGCTATTTTATATGGCCAAACATTCAGAGCCTCAGTGACTAATGCATACTGGGGAATACTCAGGACACTATTACATATGGCCTCTCATTCAGAGCTTCACTGAATAATGAACACCTGGGGGAAAGTCAGGATTCTATTTCATATAGCCACTCATTCAGAGCCTCAGTGAATAATACACACCTGTGGAATAGTCAGGAGTCTATTTCATATGGCCACTGATTCAGAGCCTCATTGAATAATACATATCTATGAAAATGTCAGGAGTGTATTTCACATGGCGACTCATTTAGAGCCTAAGTGAATCATACATATGTGGAGAATACTCAAGAGTGTATTTCATATGACCACTCATTCAGAGACTCATGGAATAATGCACATCTGAGAAATAGTTTGGAGTCTATTTCATATGGCCACTCATTCAGAGCCTCAGTGAATAATGCACACCTGGGAATAGTCAGGAGTCTATTTCATATGGCCACTGATTCATAACCTCAGTAAGTAATACACACCTGGGGAATTGGCAGGAAACTATTTCATGTGGCCACTTTTTCAGAAACCCAGTGAATGATACACACCTGTGGACTAGTTAGAATCTATGACATATGGCCACTCAATCAGAGCGTTACTGAATGATGCACACCTGGGAAATAGTCAGGATTCTATTTCATATGACCATTGTTTAACAACCTTATTCAGTAATGCGTATCTGTTCAGTAATCAGGAAGCTTTGTCATATAAACACTCATTCAAAGCCTAAGTGAATAATAAACATCTGTGGAGTAGCCAGGAGTGTATTTCACACAGCCACTCATTCAGAGACTCAGTGAATAATTCACACCTGTGGAATAGTCAGAATTCCATTTCATAAGGCCACTGATTCATAACCTCAGTGAATAATGCACCCATGTGGAATAGACAATAGTCTCTCTTTTTTTAATTTTTATTACATATTAGGTTTTGGGGTACATGTGCAGAACGTGCAAGATAGTTGCATAGGTACACACATGGTAGTGGGTTTTGCTACCTTCCTCTCCTACACCCACACTTGGCATTTCTCCCCAGGCTATCAATCCCGAGCCCCACCCCGCTGCCCCTCCCCAATTCCCACAATAGACCCCAGTGTGTAGTAGACCCCCTCCCTGTGTCCATGTGTTCTCATTTTTCTCATCCGCCAATAAGTGAGAATATGCGGTATTTCCTTTTCTGTTCTTGTGTCAGTTTGGTGAGAATGATGTTGCCCAGATTCATCCATGTCCTTACAAAGGAAATAAACTCATCATTTTTGATTGCTGCATAATATTCCATGGTGTATATGTGCCACATTTTCCCAGTCCAGTCTATCATTGATGGGCATTTAAGTTGGTTCCTGGTCTTTGCTAATGGAAACAGTGCTGCAATGAACATTAGTGTGCATGTGTCCTTATAGAAGAACGATTTATAGTCCTTTGGATATATACCCAGTAAAGGGATTTCTAGTTCAAATGAAATTTCTATTTCTAGGTCCTTAAGGAATCGCCACACTGTCTTCCACAATGGTTGAACTAATTTGCACTCCCACCAACAGCATAAGAGTGTTCCTATTTCTCCACATCTTCTCCAGCATCTGCTGTCTCCAGATTTTTGAATAATTGCCATTCTAACTGGCATGAGATGGTATCTCAATATGGTTTTGATTTGCATCTCTCTAATGACCAGTGATGATGAGCATTTTTTCATGTGTTTGTTGGCCTCAAGTATGTCTTCTTTTGTAAAGTGTCTGTTCATATCCTTTGCCCATTTTTGAATGGGCTTGTTTGTTTATATCCTGTAAATCTGTTTGAGTTCTTTGTAAATTCTGGATATCAGCTTTTTGTCAGATGCATAAACTGCAAAGATCTTTTTTCCGTTCTGATGGTTGCCAATTCACTCTAGTGACTGTTTCTTTTGCTGCGCAGAAGCTGTGGAGTTTTATTAGGTCCCATTTGTCTATTTTGGCTTTTGTTGCCAATGCTTTTGGTGTTTTGTTCATGAAGTCCTTGCCTACTCCTGTGTCCTGAATGGTTTTGCCTAGATTTTCTTCTAGGGTTTTTATGGTGTCAGGTCTTACGTTTAAGTCTTTAATCCATCTGGAGTTAATTTTAGTGAAAGGTGTCAGGAAGGGGTCCAGTTTCTGCTTTCTACACATGGCTAGCCAGTTTTCCCAACACCATTTATTAAACAGGGAATCCTTTTCTCATTGCTTGTTTTTGTCTGGTTTATCAAAGATTATATGGTTGTAGATATGTTGTGTTGCCTCCCATGCCTCTGTTCTGTTCCATTGGTCTATATCTTTGTTTTGGTACCAGTACCACGCTGTTTTGATTACTGTAGCTTTGTAGTATATTTTGAAGACTGGTAGTGTGATGCCTCCCGCTGTGTTCTTTTCACTTAGAATTGCCTTGGCTATGCGGGCTCTCTTTAGATTCCATATAAAGTTTGTGGTGGATTTTTTAGTTTTGTGAAGAAATTCAATGGTAGTTTGATGGGGATAAAATTGATTGTGTAAATTACTTTGGGCAGTATAGCCATTTTCACGATATTGTTTCTTTCTAAGCACAAACATAGAATGATTCTCCATCTGTTTGTGTCCTCTCCTGTTTCGTTGAGCAGTGGTTTGTAGTTTTCTTTAAAGAGGTCCCTAAACGTTCCTTGTGAGTTGTATTCCTAGGTATTTTATTCTCTTTGTAGCAATTGTGAATGGCAGTTCGTTCTTGATTTGGTTCTCTTTAAGTCTCTTATTGGTGTATATGAATGCTTGTGATTTTTGCACATTGATTTTATATCCTGAGACTTTGCTGAAGTTGCTCATCAGGTTCAGGAGTTTTTGAACTGAGGTGATGGGGTCTTCTAGGTATACTATCATGTCGTCTGCAAATAGAGAAAATTTGGCTTCCAACTTTCCTATTTGAATGCCCTTTATTTTTTTCTCTTGCCTGATTGCTCTGGACAGAACTTCCAGTTGTATGTTATATACGAGTGGTGAGAGAGGGCATACTTGTCTAGTGTCAGATTTCAAAGGGAATGCTTCCAGTTTTTGCCCATCAAGTATGATATTGGCTGTTGGTTTGTCGTAAATAGCTTTTATTACTTTGAGATATGTTCCATCAATACCAAGTTATTGAGGGTTTTTAGCATAAAGGGTTGTTACATTTTTTTATATGCATTCTCTGCGTCAATAGAGATAACCATGTGGTTTCTGTTTTTGTTTATGTTTATTTGGAGAATTACATTTATAGACTTGTGTATGTTGAACCAGCTTTGCATCTCCAGGATGAATCCTACTTGATCATGATATATAAGTTTTTAAATGTGCTGTTGCAATCGGTTTGCCAGTATTTTATTGAAGATATTTGCATATATGTTCATCATGGATATTGGCCTGAAATTTTCTTTTCTTGTTGAGTCTCTGCCGGGTTTTGGTATCAGGATGATGTTGGTCTCATAAAATGATTTGGGAAGTGATCCATCTTTTTGCATTATTTGGAATAGTTTCAGAAAAAATTGTACCAGCTCCTCTCTGTGTGTCTGTTAAAATTCGGCTGTGAACCAATCTGGACCTGGGCGTGTTTTGAGTGGTAGGCTCTAAATTACTGCCTCAACTTCAGACATTGTTATTGGTCTATTCATCATTTCAGCTTCCTCCTGGTTTAGGCTTGGGAGGACACAGGTGTCCAGGAATTTATCCATTTCTTCCTGGTTTACTAGTTTGTGTGCACAGAGTTGTGTGTAATATTCTCTGATGATGGTTTGAATTTCTGTGGAATCTGTGGTGATTTCCCCTTTATCGTTTTTTATTGCATCTATTTGGTTGTTCTCTCTTTTCTTTTTTATCATTCTGGCTAATGGTCAGTCTCTTTTTTTTATCTTTACGAAAAACTCACTCTTGGATTTATTGATTTTAAGGGTTTTTCTTGTCTCTCTCTCCTTCAGTTCTGCTCTGATATTAGTTATTTCTTGTCTTCGGCTAGATTTTGAGCTTTTTTGATCTTGCAACTCTGGCTCCTTCAATTTTTATGATAGGGTGTCAATTTTGGATCTCTTCACTCTCCTCATGTGGGCACTTATTGCTATATATTATGCTCTACACACTGGTTTAAATGTTTCCCGGAGATTCTGGTATGTTGTGGCTTCGTTCTCATTGGTTTTGAAGAACTTCTTTATTTCTGCCTTTATTTCATTGTTTATCCAATCGACATTCAAGAGCCAGTTATTCAGTTTCCATGAAGCTGTGCGGTTCTAAGTTAGTTTCTCTATTCTGAGTTCTAACTTGATTGCACTGTGGTCTGAGAGACTGTTTGTTATGATTTCATTTGTTTTGCATTTGCTGATGAGTGCTTTACTTCCAATGATGTGGTCAATTTTGGAGTAGGTGCGATGTGGTGCTGAAAAGAATGTATATTCTGTGGATTTCGGGTGGAGAGTTCTGTAAATGTCTCTCAGGATTGCTTGTTCCAGGTCTGAGTTCAAGTCCTGGATATCCTTGTTAATTTTCTGTCTGGTTGATCTGTCTGATATTGACAGTGGAGTGTTAAAGTCTCCCACTATTATTGTGTGGGAGTCTAAGTCTCTTTGTATGTCATTAAGAACTTGCCTTATATATCTGGTTGCTCCTGCATTGGGTCCATATATATTTAGAATCGTTAGCTCTTCTTGTTGTAGTGATTCTTTTACCATTATGTAATGACCTTCTTTGTCCCTTTTGATCTTTGTTGCTTTAACGTCTATTTTATCAGAGACAAGAATTGCAAGTCTTACTTTTTTTTGCTCTGCATTTGCGTGGTAAATCTTCCTCCATCCCTTTATTTTGAGCCTTTGTGTATCCTTGCATGTGAGGTGGGTTTTCTGGATACAGCATACCGATGGGTTTTGGTTTTTTAACCAATTTTTCAGTCTGTGACTTTTGATTGTTTTATTTAGCCCATTTACATTTAGGGTTAGTATTGTTATGTGTGAATTTGATACTGCCATTTTTATGCTAGCTGGCTGTTTTGGCCATTGGTTCATGTAGTTTCTTCATTTTCTTGATGCTCTTTAGCATTTGGTATGCTTTTAGGATGGCTGGTACTGGTTGTTTCTTTCTATGTGTAGTGCCCCTTTCAGGAGCTCTTGTAAAGCAGGCCTAGTGGTGACAAAATCTCTGAGTACTAGCTTGTTCGTGAAGGGTTTTATTTTTCCTTCAGTTATGAATCTCATTTTGGCTGGATATAAAATTCTGGGTTGAAAGTTCTTTCTTTAAGGATATTGAATATTGGCTCCTACTCTTCTCTGGCTTGTAGAGTCTCTGCCGAGTGATCTGCTGTGAGTCTGATTGGCTTCCCTTTGTGGGTGACCCGACCATTCTCTCTGACTGCCCTTAGTATTTTCTCCTTCATTTCCACCCTGGTGAATCTGACGATTATGTGCCTTGGGGTTGCTCTTCTTGTGGAGTATCTTTGTGGTGTTCTCTGTATTTCCTGGAGTTGAGTATTGACCTGTCTTGCTAGGTTGGAGAAATTTTCATGGATAATATTCTGAAGAGTATTTTCCAGCTTGGTATCATTCTCTTCATCACATTCTGTTACACCTATCAAACGTAGGTTGGGTCTCTTTACATAGTCCCACATTTTCTGGAGATTTTGTTCATTCCTTTTTGCACTTTTTCTCTAACCTTGATTTTTTGTTTTATTTCATTAAATTAGTTTTCGACTTCTGATATTCTTTCTTCTGCTTGGTCAATTCGCTGTTGAAACTTGTGCATGCTTCGTGAAGTTCTCATGTTGTGTTTTTAGCTCCTTCAATTCATTCATATTCTCTCTAAGTTGTGCATTCTTGTTATCATTTCCTCAAATCTTTTTCTAAATCTTTTTTCAAGGTTCTTAGTTTCTTTGCATTGATTTAGAACATGTTCTTTTAGCAAACTGAAGTTTCTCATTATCCATTATCTGCAGTCTGATTTTGTCATTTTGTCACACTTATTCTCCATCCAGGTTTGTTCCCTTGCTGGTGAGGAGTTTAGGTCCTTTGTAGGAGGTGAGGTGTTTTTGTTTTGGGTGTTTTCCTCCTTTTTGGGCTTGTTTCTTCCCATCTTCCTGGATTTATTCATCGTCGTCTTAGTAGTTGCTGATTTTTCAATTGGGTTTCTGAGTGGACGCCCAGATTGTTGATGATGAAGTACTTCTGTTACTTAGTTTTCCTTCTAATGGTCTAGCCCCTCTGCTGTATGAGTTCTTAGGTCCACTGCAGGCCTTGCTTTTCTGGGGTACACCTGTAGCAGCTGTGTAACAGTGAGGGATGCTACCAGTTTCTTCTTCTGCTATCCTTGTTCCAGAATGATGCCCGCCAAATGTCAGTTTAATTATTCCTTTTTTGAGGTGACTCTTTGGATATACAGTGGTTAGGTAGCTGCTTGAGGAGATGGTCTGTGCTTTATAGGAGCTCCAGTGCTGAGCTGTGAGCTCCATTGTCCATTCAGGGTTGTTGGGAGGATGTGTTTATGTCTGCTGCAGCAGAACTCATAAAACACCTCTTTTTTCCCCCTTAGATGCTCTCTCTCAGGGAGTTGGGGCTTTCTTTATGAGTGTCTGTTGCACTGTCCTGCCTGTCTAGGAGGTGGTCTGTTCACTATTTGCCTGCCGAGGCTCCACCCTGCTAGCACGGGTCCACCCTGCTAGCACGGGTCCACCCTGCTGCTGCAAGGCTCCGTTCTGCTGTGGTGCGCTCCACCCTGCAGGTGGAGTCTCACTGTTATGGCGGGTTGCCTTGCAATGGCAGGCTGTGTCAGTACTGGGCGGTACTTTAGTAGGAGCGGATTGCGTCCATAGTGGTGGACGCCCCTCCCCCATTGGTCATCACCTTTCTAGTTTTAGCTTTGCCAGCAGCAAAACTCTCAACCCCGAGTGCCTCCAATCACCGCCCTTTTTGTCCCTGTGAGGGTCGGACCCGCCGAGCTCGATCACCTGGCTCCCTGCCTCAGAGTACATCCTCTCTCTCTTTTTTCTCCCCAATTCGAATGGTTGACTCTCTCACTGGCTCCCCAGTAGCCTGCTGATAAGGCACTGGGATTCATGGGATCTCCTGTACCAGTGCCCACTTCAACAGCTCAAGTCATGCTTTCAGGAATCTCCTGGTCTGGCTCATTGTCCAAGTCCCCTTTAATCAGATGGACATGTCAATCTGCCCTTCCAAATCTCAGATTGCCGGTTTAACAGGGCACCTAGACCAGTTAGTTTTGTGTCGGGTGCCACTGCACTGCAGCGCCAGGCAAACTGGCCCCAGGAGCTGGCTGCGCTGGCATCCCGTCTCTCTCCTACACCTGGGATTTTCAACGTTCTGTGGGCAAATAAAGGTCCATCTGAGAATGTGGCTAGGACTTACCCTCTGCGCCTTCACTGAGAACTGCAATCCTGAGTGTTTTCTATGGTGCCATCTTGGAAGATCTTTCAATAGTCTCCTTTCAATGACCACAAAATGAAAGCCTGAGTGAGTAATGCACAAATTTGGAATAGTCAGTAGTCTATTCCATATGCCCACATATACAGAGTCTGAGTCAGTAATAATAACCTGAGGAATATTCAGCAGTCTATTACATATGGTCACTAACTCAAATCCTCATTAAATAATACACACCTGTAGACTAGTCAGGAGACTCCTTCATATGGCCAAATTTTAAGAGACTCAGTGAATAATGCATACCTGTGGAATACTCAGGAACTCTATTTCATATGGCCTCTCCTTCAGAACCTCACTGAATAAAGAACGCCTGTGTTGTACTCAGAATTTTATTTCATATAGCCACATATTCAGAGCCTCACTGAATAACATACACCTCAGGGAATGTCAGGATTCTATTTCGTATAGCCACTCATTTATAGCTGAATATAAAAATGCATGCCTAAGGAGTATTCAGCAGTCTTTTTCCTATGGCCACTCAATTAGAACCTCACTGAATAATACAGACATATGAAAAAGTAAGGAGTGTATTTCACATGGCCACTCATTCACAACCTCAGTGAAAAATTATATATAACTGGGGAATACACAAGATAATATTTTATATTTCAACTTATTCAGAGATTCACTGAATAATGCACCCCTGGGGAATAGTCTGGAGTCTATTTGATATGACTGTTCACCCAGTGCCTCAGTGAAAAATGCACAGCGGAGAAATAGCCAAGAGGATACTGTCAGGAGTCTATTTTATATGGTCATTTATTCAGAAACTCACCGAATGAATAGTCAGAAACTCGCACCTGGGGAATAGTCAGAGTCCATGCCATGTGGCCACCTAATCACAGCATTAGCAAATAATGCACAATGTGTCACAAGTCAGGAGTCTATTTTTTATGTCCTCTCATTCAGAGCTTTAGTGCATAATAAACAGCTCTGGAGTAGTCACGACCCTATTTAAGGTAGCCCCAAATTAAGCACCTCCCTGAATGATACACACATAGGTAATAATCAGAAGACTATTTGATATGTACACTCATACAGAACCATTTCAAATACTGCACATGTGGGGAGTAATCACTAGTCTATTTCATATAATGATTCGTTTGGAGAATCAAGAAAAAACACACACCTGTGGAGTAAAATGGGGTCTATTTTATATGGCCAACTCTTTCAGTGTTTCAGGAATAATATGTATATCTGAATAGTCAGGAATCACTTTTATATGGCCGCACGTTCAGGGCCTCAGTGAATAATACACCCCTGGGAAATAGTTAAGAGTCTACTTCAAATGGCTACACATTCAGAGTCTGTAAATAATGCACACTTGGGCAACAGACGGAAGTCTCTGTTTTTAGTGCCCACTTATTCAGAGTCTCATTCAATAATACACACCAGGGGAAGAGTTCATAGTCTACTTCATATAGCCACTCATGTAGAACCTCAATGAATAGTGCACACAAGTATAACAATCTGTATCCTCTTTCATGTGGCCACTCATTCATTGCCTCTCTGAATGATACACACTTGGGGAATCATCAGGATTCTATTCCACACTACCACTCATGCAGAGCCTTAATGAATAATTAACAACGGGACAATAGTCAGGTGTCCATTATTTTTTTCTGGAGACTATTTGTTTTCGTTTATTTGTTTTTTTTTATTTTAAATTTTTATTGCATTTTAGGTTTTGGGGTACATGTGCATAACGTGCAAGATATTTGCATAGGTACACACATGGCAGTGTGTTTTGCTGCCTTCCTCTTCTTCTCCCACACTTGGTATTTCTCCTGAGGCTATCCATCCCCAGGTCTCCCCCCCGGGTCCCTCTGCCATTCTCCCCAATAAAACCCAGTGTGTAGTAGGCTCCTTCCCTGTGTCCATGTGTTCTCATTTTTCTCACCCGCATATGAGTGAGAATATGCGGTATTTTCTTTTCTGTTCTTGTGTCAGTTTGCTGAGAATGATGTTCTCCGGATTCCTCCATGTCCTTACAAAGGACAAAAACTCATCATGTTTGATTGCTGCATAATATTCTATAGTGTGGATGTGCCACATTTTCCCAGTCCAGTCTATCATCAATTGGCATTTGTGTCGTTTCCCGGTCTTTGCCATTGTAAACAGTGCTGCAATGAACGTTTGTGTGCATGTGTCTTTATAGTAGAAAGATTTATATTTTTTGGATATATACCCAGTAATGAGATTGCTGGGTCAAATGAAATTTCTATTTCTAGGTAGGTCCTTGAGAAATTGGCACACCGTCTTCCACAATGATTGAACTAATTTACACTCCCACCAACAGTGTAAGAGTGTTCCTATTTCTCCACATTGTCTCCAGCATCTGTTGTCTCCAGAATTTTTAATAATCGCCATTCTAACTGGTGTGAGATGATATCTCAATGTGGCTTGGATTTGCATCTCTCTAATGACCAGTGATGCTGAACATTTTTTCCTGTTTGTTGGCCTCATGTATGTCTTCTTTTGTAAAGTGTCTGTTCATATCCTTGGCTTATTTTTGAATGGGGCTGTTTGTTTTTTTTCTGTAAATCTGTTCGAGTTATTTGTGAATTCTGGATATCAGACCTTTGTCAGACGCGTAAACTGCAAAGATATTTTCTCATTCTGATGGTTGCTGATTCACTCTAGTGACTGTTTCTTTTGCCTCATTTGTCTATTTTGGCTTTTGTTGCCAATGCTTTTGGTGTTTTGTTCATGAAGTCCTTGCCTACTCCTATGTCCTGAATGGTTTTCCCTAGATTTTCTTCTAGGGTTTTTATGGTGCCAGGTCTTATGTTTAAGTCTTTAATTCATTCTGGGGTTAATTTTAGTGTAAGGTGTCAGGAGGGGGTCCAGTTTCTGCTTTCTGCACATGGCTAGCCAGTTTTCCCAACACCATTTATTAAACAGGGAATCCTTTCCCCATTGCTTGTTTTTGTCTGGTTTATCAAAGATTATATGGTTGTAAATATGTTTTGTTGCCTCCGATGCCTCTGTCCTGTTCCATTGGTCTATATCTCTGTTTTGGAACCACTACCATGCTGTTTTGATTACTGTAGCCTTGTAGTATATTTTGAAGTTCTGTAGTGTAATGCCTTCCACTGTGTTCTTTTTGCTTAGAATTGACTTGGCTATGTGGGCTCTCTTTTGGTTCCATATGAAATTCATGGTGGTTTTCCAGTTCTGTGAAGAAATTCAATGGTAGTTTGATGGGGATAGCATTGATTGTGTCAAATATTTTGGGCAGTATAGACATTTTCACGATATTGATTCTTCCTTACAACGAACATGGAATATTTCTCCATCTGTTTGTGTCCTCTCTTATTTTGTTGAGCAGTGGTTTGTAGTTTTTCTTGAAGAGGTCCCTTACGTTCCTTGTGAGTTGTATTCCTAGGTATTTTATTTTTTTGTAGCAATTGTGAATGGCAGTTCGTTCTTGATTTGGTTCTCTTTAAGTCTGTTATTGGTGTATAGGAATGCTTGTGATTTTTGCACATTGATTTTATATCCTGAGACTTTGCTGAAGTTGTATCAGTTTCAGGAGCTTTTGGGCTGAGATGATGGGGTCTTCTAGATATACTATCGTCTTCTGCAAATAGAGACAATTTGGCTTCCACCTTTCCTATTTGAATACCCTTTATTTCTTTTTCCTTGCCTG
Source organism: Saguinus midas (assembly GCA_021498475.1). NCBI lineage: Eukaryota > Metazoa > Chordata > Mammalia > Primates > Cebidae > Saguinus > Saguinus midas. The sequence continues at coordinate 117,393,395 of CM038400.1, read as the reverse complement.
ATTGCTCTGGCTAGAACTTCCAGTACTATGTTGAATAGGAGTGGTGAGAGGGCATCCTTGTCTAGTGCCCGATTTCAAAGGAATGCTTCCAGTTTTGCCATTATGTATGATATTGGCTGTTGGTTTGTCATAAATAGCTTTTATTACTTTGAGATATGTTCCATCAATACCAAGTTTATTGAGGGTTTTACATAAAGGGCTGTTGAATTTTGTCAAATGCCTTCTCTGTCAATTGAGATAATCATGTGGTTTTTGTTTTTGCTTCTGTTTATGTGGTGAATTACATTTATAGACTTGTGTATGTTGAACCAGCCTTGCATCCCCAGGATGAATTTTACATGATGGATAAGTTTTTAATGTGCTGTTGCAATCTGTTTGCCAGTATTTTATTGAAGATTTTTGCATCTATGTTCATCATGGATATTGGCCTGAAGTTTTATTTTCTTGTTGAGTCTCTGCCGGTTTTGGTATCAGGATGATGTTGGTCTCATAAAATGGTTTGGGAAGGTTCCTCTTTTGAATTATTTGAAATAGTTTCAGTAGAAATGGTACCAGATCTCTTTTGTGTCTTGGTAGAATTCAGCTGTGAACCCATCTGGACCTGGGCTTTTTTTGTGTGTGTGGTAGTTCTTAATTGCTCTCTTAACTTTAGACCTTGTTATTGGTCTATTCATAATTTCGGCTTCCTCCTGGTTTAGACTTGGGAGAACACAGGTGTCCAGGATGTTATCCATTTCTTCTGGTTTACTAGTTTATGTGCATAGAGTTGTTTGTAGTATTCTCTGATGATGGTTTGAAGTTCTGTAGTGTAATACCTCCACTGTGTTCTTTTTGCTTAGAATTGACTTGGCTATGTGGGCTCTCTTTTGTTTCACATGAAATTCACTTTGTTTTTTTCCAGTTCTGTGAAGAAATTCAATGGTAGTTTGATGGGGATAGCATTGATTGTGTCAAATATTTTGGGCAGTATAGACATTTTCACGATATTGATTCTTCCTTACAACGAACATGGAATATTTCTCCATCTGTTTGTGTCCTCTCTTATTTTGTTGAGCAGTGGTTTGTAGTTTTTCTTGAAGAGGTCGCTTACGTTCCTTGTGAGTTGTATTCCTAGGTATTTTTTTTGATGCAATTGTGAATGGCAGTTCGTTTTTGATTTGGTTCTCTTTAAGTCTGTTATTGGTGTATAGGAATGCTTGTGATTTTTGCACATTGATTTTATATCCTGAGATTTTGCTGAAGTTGCTTATCTGTTTCAGGAGTTTTTCAGCTGAGATGATGGGGTCCTCTAGATATACTATCTTGTCTTCTGCAAATAGAGACAATTTGGCTTCCACCTTTCCTATTTGAATACCCTTTATTTCTCTTCCTTGCCTGATTGCTCTGGCTAGAACTTCCAGTACTATGTTGAATAGGAGTGTTGAGAGGGGGCATCCTTGTGTAGTGCCCGATTTCAAAGGGAATGCTTCCAGTTTTTTCCCATTATGTATGATATTGGCTGTTGGTTTGTCATAAATAGCTTTTATTACTTTGACATATGTTCCATTAGTACCAAGTTTATTGAGGGTTTTTAACATAAAGCGCTGTTGAATTTTGTCAAATTCCTTCTCTGCGTCAATTGAGATAATCATGTGGTTTTTGTTTTTGCTTCTGTTTATGTGGTGAATTACATTTATGGATTTGTGTATGTTGAACCAGCCTTGCATCCCCAGGATGAATTTTACATGATTATGATGGATAAATTTTTAAATGTGCTGTTGCAATCTGTTTGCCAGTATTTTATTGAAGATTTTTGCATCTATGTTCATCATGGATATTGGCCTGAAGTTTTATTTTCTTGTTGAGTCTCTGCCGGGTTTTGGTATCAGGATGATTTTGGTCTTGTAAAATGGTTTGGGAAAGGTTCCCTCTTTTTGAATTATTTGAAATAGTTTCAGTAGAAATGGTACCAGATCTTCTTTGTGAGTCTTGTAGAATTCGGCTGTGAACCCATCTGGACCTGGGCTTTTTTTGTGTGTGTGGTAGTTCTTAATTGCTCTCTTAACTTTAGACCTTGTTATTGGTCTATTCATAATTTCGGCTTCCTCCTGGTTTAGACTTGGGAGAACACAGGTGTCCAGGATGTTATCCATTTCTTTCTGGTTTACTCGTTTATGTGCATAGAGTTGTTTATAGTATTATCTGATGATGGTTTGAATTTCTGTGAAATCTGTGGTGATTTACTCTTTATCGTTTTTCTTGCATCTACTTGGTTGTTCTCTCTTTTCTTTTATATCAGTCTGGCTAGTTGTCTATGCATTTTGTTGATCTTTTTGAAAAACCAGCTCTTGGATTTGTTAATTTTTTGAAGGGTTCTCCGTGTCTCTATCTCCTTCAGTTCTTCTCTGATCTTAGTTATTTCTTGTCTTTGGCTAGGTTTTGAGCTGTTTTGATCTTGCTCTTCTGGCTGTTTCAATTTTGACGATAGTGTGTCAATTTTGGATCTCTCCACTCTTCTCATGTGCACACTCATTGCTATATATTTTACTCTACAGACTTCTTTAAATGTTTCCCAGAGATTCTGGTAAGTTTTGTCTTCGTTCTCATTGTTTTCAAAGAACTTCTTTATTTCTGCCTTCTTTTCATTGTTTATCCAGTCAACATTCAAGAGCCAGTTGTTCAGTTTCCATGAAGCTGTGCGGTTCTGAGTTAGTTTCTGAATTCTGAGTTTTAGCTTGATTGCACTATGGTCTGAGAGACTGTTTGTTATGATGTCAGTTGTTTTGCATTTGCTGAGGAGTGCTTTACCTTCAATTATGTGGTCAGTTTTGGAGTAGGTGTGATGTGGTGCTGAGAAGAATGTATATTCTGTGGATGTTTGGTTGAGAGTTCTGTAATTGTCTATCAGGTTTGCTTGTTCCAGGTCTGATTTCAAGTCCTGGATATCCTTGTTAATTTTCTGTCTGGTTGATCTGTCTGATATTGACAGTTGATTGTTAAAGTCTACCACTTTTATTATATGGGAATCTAAGTCTTTCTGTAAGTAATTAAGAACTTGCCTTACATATCTGGGTGCTCCTGAATTTTGTTCATATATATATAGAATTGTTAGCTCTTCTTGTTGTATCGATTTTTACCATTATGTAATGACCTTTTTTGTCTCTTTTGATCTTTGATGCTTTGAAGTCTATTTTATCAGAGATGAGAATTGCAACTCCTGCTTTTCCTTGCTCTCCATTTGCTTGGTAAATCTTTCTCCATCGCTTTCTGGAGCCTTTATGTATCCCAATATGTGAGATTGGTTTCCTGGATACAGCACACCAATGGGTTTTGTTTTTTTATGCAATTTGCCAGTCTGGGTCTTTTGATTGGTGCATTTAGCCCATTTACATTTAGGGTTAATATTGTTATGTGTGAATTTGATACTGCCATTTTGATGCTAGCCAGCTGCTTTGGCCATTGGTTCATGTAGATTCTTCATTTTGTTGATGCTCTTTAGCATTTGGTATGCTTTTAGGATGGCTGGTAATGGTTGTTCCTTTCTATGTGTAGTGCCTCTTTCAGGAGCTCTTGTAAAGCAGGCCTAGTGGTGACAAAATCTCTGAGTACTTGCTTGTTCATGAAGGATTTTATTTTTCCTTCAATTTGAAACTCAGTTTGGCTGGATATAAAATTCTGGGTTGAAAGTTTTTTTTTTTAAGAATGTTGAATATTGCCCCACACTCTCTTCTGGCTTGTGGAGTCTCTGCCGAGAGATCTGAGGTGAGTCTGATGGGCTTCCCTTTATGGGTGACCAGCCCTTTCTCTCTGGCTGCCCTTAGTATTTTCTTTTTTATTTCAACCCTGGTGAATCTGACGATTATGTGCCTTGGGGTTGCTCTTCTTGCGGAGTATCTTTGTGGTGTTCTCTGTATTTCCTGGAGTTGAGTATTGGCCTGCCTTGTTAGGGTGGGGAAATTTCCGTGGATAATATCCTGAGTAATATTTTCCAGCTTGGATTCATTCTCTTCATCACATTCTGGTACACCTATCAAACGTAGGTTGGGTCTCTTCACATAGTCCCACATTTCTTGGAAATTTTGTTCATTTCTTTTTGTGCTTTTTTTCTCTAATCTTGGTTTCTCGTTTTATTTCATTGAGTTGATCTTCAATTTCTGATATTCTTTCTTCTGCTTGGTCAATTCGGATTTTGAAACTTGTGCATGCTTCATGAATTCTCGTGTTGTGGTTTTTAGCTCCTTCAATTCATTCATAGTCCTCTCTAAGTTGTCCATTCTTGTTATCATTTTCTCAAATCTTTTTAAAATCTTTTTTCAAAGTTCTTAGTTTTTTTGCATTGATTTAGAACATGTTCTTTTAGCTCACTTTAGTTTCTCATTATCCACATTCTGAAGTCTGATTTCGTTATTTTGTCACACTCATTCTCCATCCAGCTTTGTTCCCTTGCTTGTGAGGAGTTTTGGTCCTTTGTAGGAGGTGAAGTGTTTTTGTTTCGGGTGTTTTCCTTCTTTTTGCACTGGTTCTTCCCATCTTTGTGGATTTATCCACCTGTCGTCTTAGTAGTTGCAGATTTTTCAATTGGGTCTCTGAGTGGATGCCCAGATTGTTGATGATGAAATATTTCTGTTACTTAGTTTTTCTTCTAGTGGTCTAGCCTCTTTGTTGTATGAGTGCTGAGGTCCACTCCATGCCTTGCTTGTCTGGGCTACACCTGTAGCAGCTGCAGAACAGTGAGGGATGCTACCAGTTTCTTCTTCTTCTGTTTGTCCCAGAATAATACCCACCAAATGTCAGTCTGATTAGTCCTTTTTGAGGTGACTGTGGATACACAGGGATCAGGGAGCTGCTTGAGGAGATGGTCTGTAGATTTTAGGAGCTCCAGTGCTGAGCTGTGAGCTCTGTTGTTTACTCAGAGTTGTTGGGCACCTGGGTTTCGGTCTTCTGCAGCAAAATTTATAAAACTCCCTCTTTTTTTTCCCCTCAAATGTTCTGCCTCAGGGAGTTGGGGCTTTTTTTTTTAGTATCTGTTGCACTGTCCTGCCTGGCTAGGAGGTAATTTATTCACTATTTGTCTGCCGAGGCTCTGCCTTGCCAGTGCATGCCCACTCTGCTGCCAAGGGGCTCGGTTCTGCTGTGATGTTCTCCACCCTGCTGGCAGTCTCTTTGTTATAGCAATTTGCCTCGGCAATGGCAGGCTGCCTCAGCACTGGGAGGTACTTCAACAGGGGTGGATTGCATCCGTAGTGGCAGACGCCCATCCCTAACTGGGCTGCACCGTCCTAGATTCATCTGTGCCTGCAGTAAAACTCTCAACCCCAAGCGCCTCCAATCGCCGCCCTGCTTGTCCCTATGAGAGTGGAACCCGCCAAGCCTGATCACCTGGCTCCCTGCCTCAGAGTCCGTCCTCTCTCTCTCTCTCTTTCTCATTTTTCTCCCCAATTTGAACTGTTGACTCTCTCACTGGCGCCCCAGTAACCTGCTGATAGGGCACTGGGATCCAAGCAATCTCCCATGCTGCTGCCCACTGCACCGGCTCAAATCATGCTTCCCAGAAATCTTTTGGTCTGGCTCACTCTTCATGTCCAGTTTAATCAGATGGACATGTCAATCTGCCCTTCCAAATCTCTGATTGCTGGTTTAACAGGGCACCCAGACCAGTGAGTTTTGTGCCATGTGCCACTGCGCTGTGGCTCCAGCTGAACTGGCTGCACGAGTCAAAACACCAGCTGTGCTGGTGTCACGTTTCTCTCCTACACCTAATATTTTTTCGTTCTGTGGGCAAACAAGGTCAGTCTGAGAAGGAAACTAAAACTCACCCTCTGTGCCTTCACTGAGAGCTGCAATCCTGAGTTGTTTCTATGGTGCCATCTTGTATGATGTTCCTTATTCAGTGAAGCTCTAAAATAAATGCCATATATAATAGCGACCCAAGTATTCCCCAGGTAAGTATTATTCACTGAGGCTCTGAAACTTTGGCCATATAAAATTGTTCCATTACTAGTCCACAGGTGTGTATTATTAACACTGACTCTGAATATTTGAGCATATGAAATAGACTAGTGATTATTCCAAACTTGTGTATTACTAACTCAGGCTTTGATTTTGTGGCCATATAAAATACAGTAGTGTCTATTACACAAGTATGCATTATTCGCTGAGGCTGTAAATGAGAGGCAATATAAAGTAGACTCCTAACACTTCCCCATGTGTATTACTCATTGAGGCTATTCTTGTGTGATCATATGAAACAGGATGCTGTCTATCTTAAATATTCGTATTATACAGTGAATCTCTGAATGAGTGGCTATATGAAATAGGCTGCTGGGTACTTTACATTTGTGCATTATTCACTGAGGTTAACAGTCAGTGGCCATATGAAATGGAATGCTGACTAATCTACTCGTGCATACTACCCACGTAGGGTATGAATGATTGTCCAAATGAAATAGACTCCAGGCTACTCAAGAGTTGTGCATTATTCACTGAGGCCCTGAATAAATTTCCATCGATAATAGACTCCAAATTATTGTTCAGATGTGTATTATTCAGTGAGGCTCAGAAGATGTGGCAATATTACTTAGATTCCTTACTATAGCAAGGGTCTGTCTTATTCACTGAGGCTCTGAATATGTGTCAACATGAAATAGACTCCTGACTACACCACATTATTCAGTGACACTCTGAATGGGAGGCCACATAAAAAAAGTCACCTGACTATTCCACAGGTGAACATTATTTTTTGAGACTCTGAATGAGGGAATAAAAGTAAATCCTGACTACTTCCCCTGGTGTGTACATTTAGTGAGGCTCTCAATGAGAAGCCATAGGAAAGAGACTTCTGACTATTCCACAGGTGTGCATTATTCAGTGATTCTCTGAATGAGTGGCCATAAACAATAGACTCCAGACTATATCACAAGTGTGTAATATTCAGTGAGGCTGTTAAAGAGGGGCCATATAAAACAGACTTCTAATTACTCCACATGTGCATTATTCACTGTTTGTATGAATGAGTATCTGTATGACATAGGCTCCTCATTATTCTCCATGTGTGCATTATTCAAACAGGTTTTGTATGAGTGTCCATACCAAATAGACTTCTGACACTCCCTTAGGTGTGTATTACACAGCGATACCCATAATAAGATTTCATATGAAATAGACTCCTGACTATCACCCAGGTGTCTATTATTCAAAAAGGCACTTAATTTGTGGCTATCTTAAACAGCGTCCTAATTATTCCATAGAAGTTTATTATTCACTGAAACTTTGAATGAGAGGCCGTATACAAGATACCTGACTATTGCTCCAATGTGAATTATTCAATAAGGTTCTAAATGAGTGGAATTATGAAATAGAATCCTGACGATTCCCGAGGTGTTTTTTAATCAGGGAGGCACAGAATGAGTGGCCATAAAAAAATGCTTGACTATTAACCTGGGGTGCATTATTCACTGGTGATCTAAATGAGTGGCTACATTAAGTAGGCTCTTAAATCTTCCCCAGGTGTGTATTATTAAATGAGGCTCTGACTATGTGGTTCTTAAGAAGAGACTATTGTGTATTTCCCAGGTGTGCATTACTTACAGAGACTCTGAATATGTAGCGATTTGAAGTAGATCCTTGACTATTTTTGAGGGGAGTATTATTCACGGAGGCCCTGAACGAGTGGACATGTGAAAGAGATTTCTGACTTTTCAGATGTACATATTATTCACTGAAACACTGAAAGAGTGGCCTTATGAAAGAGACCCCATTTTACTCCACAGGTGTGCGTTATTTTTTGACTCTCCAAACGAATCACCATATGAAATGGAGTAGTGATTATTCTCTACATGTGCAGTATTCAAAGAGCTTCTGTATGAGTGTCCATATCAAATAGGCTTCTGACTATCACACATGTGTGTATCATTCACAAAGCTGCTTAATTTGGGGCTACCTTAAATCGGGTCCTGACTACTCCACAGCTGTTTATTATGCACTTAAGCTCTGAATGAGATGTCATATGAAATAGACTCCTGACTATCACCCAGTTTATTCAAAAGGCACTTAATTTGTGGCTATCTTAAACAGCGTCCTAATTATTCCATAGAAGTTTATTATTCACTGAAACTTTGAATGAGAGGCCATATACAAGATACCTGACTATTGCTCCATTGTGAATTATTCAATAAGGTTCTAAATGAGTGGAATTATGAAATAGAATCCTGACGATTCCGAGGTGTTTTTAATCAGGAGGCACAGAATGAGTGGCCATAAAAAAATGCTTGACTATTAACCTGGTGTGCATTATTCACTGGTGATCTAAATGAGTGGCTACATGAAGTAGACTCTTAACTCTTCCCCAGGTGTGTATTATTGAATGAGACTCTGACTATGGGCATAGAAAGAAGAGACTATTGTGTATTTCCCAGGTGTGCATTACTTACAGAGACTCTGAATGTGTAGCCATTTGAAGTAGACCCTTGACTATTTCTGAGGGGAGTATTATTCACAGAGGCCCTGAACGAGTGGCCATGTGAAAGAGATTTCTGACTTATCAGATATACATATTATTCACTGAAACACTGAAAGAGTGGCCTTATGAAATAGACCCCATTTTACTCCACAGGTGTGCGTTATTTTTGACTCTCCAAACGAATCACCATATGAAATAGACTAGTGATTATTCTCCACATGTGCAGTATTCAAAGAGGTTCTGTATGAGTGTCCATATCAAATAGTCTCCTGACTATCACACATGTGTGTATCATTCACAGAGCTGCTTAATTTGGGGCTACCTTAAATAGGGTCCTGACTACTCCACAGCTGTTTATTATGCACTGAAGCTCTGAATGAGAGGCCATATGAAATAGACTCCTTACTATTGCCCCATTGTGCATTATTCAGTAATGCTGTGATTGAGTGGCCATATGACCTGGACTCTGACTATTCCACAGGTGTGCATTATTCAGTGATTCTCTGAATGAGTGGCCATGACCTGGACTCTGACTATTCCACAGGTGTGCATTATTCACTGAGGCTCTGAAACTTGGCCATATGAAATAGACTCTGTACTATTGCCCCATTGTGCATTATTTAGTGAGTCTCTGAATAAGTGGCTACATGTAATAGAATTCTGAGTGTTTTCCAGATATATAGGATTCTTCACTGAGGTTTTGAAAAAGTGGCCATGTGAAATACACTCCTGACTTTTCCATAGGTCTGTATTATTTTGTAAGGCTCTGAATGTGTGGCCATAAAATAAAGTCTTCTGAATACTCCTCAGGCGTGTGTTTTTACATTCAGCCCTAAATGAGTGGCTATACGAAATAGAATCCTGACTTTCCCCAAGGTGTATGTTATTCAGTTAGGCTCTGAATATGTGGCTATACAAAATTGAATTCTGACAACAATACAGGTGTTACTTATTCAATGAACTCTGAAATAGATGCCATATGTAATAGCGTCTTGAGTTTTTTCCAGGTATGTGTTATTCACTGAGGCTCTGAAACTTGGCCATATGAAATAATTTTCTGACTAGGCCACATGTCTGTATTATTGACAGTTACTCTGAATACTTGTGCATATGGAATAGACTGGTGACTAATCCATAGCTGTGCATTACTCACACAGGTTTTGATTTGTGGCAATATAAAATTGACTAGTGTCTATTGCACATGTGTGCATTATTTGCTGAGGCTGTAATTGAGAGGTTGTATAAAGTAGACTCCTAACACATCCCCAGGTAGGTATTTATCAGCGAGGCTCTTTTTGTGTGACCATATGAAACAGGATGCTGTCTATCTTAAATATTCGTATTATTTAGTGTATATCTGAATGAGTGGCTATATGAAATAGACTGCTCAGTACGTTACATTTGTGCATTATTCACTGAGGTTACGAGTCAGTGTCCATTTGAAATGTAATACTGACTAATCCACACGTGCATATTATCCACTGAGGCTATGAATGTGTGTCCAAATGAAATAAACTTCTGGCTACTCCACAGATGTGCATTATTTACCAAGGCTCTGAATGATTGTCCATCCATAATAGACTCCAAATTGTTCCTCAGGTGTATACTATTCAGTCAGGCTCAAAAGATGCGGCCATTTTAATTAGATTCCTTACTATAGTAAGGGTCTATCTTATTCACTGAGCCTCTGAATATGTGTCTACATGAAATAAAGTCCTGACTACACCACATTATTCAGTGACAATCCGAATGAGAAGCCACATAAAAAAGTCTCCTGACTATTCCACAGTTGTCCATTATTTAGTGAGACTTTGAATGAGGGTATAAAAGTAAATCCTGACTCGTTCCCCAGATGTGTACATTTAGTGAGGCTCTCAATGTGTGGCCATAGGAGAAAGATTTCTGACTATTTCGCAGGTGTGCATTATTCAGTGATTCTCTGAATGAGTGACCATATAAAATAGACTGCAGACTATATCAAAAGTGTGTAATATTCAGTGAGGCTGTGAAAGAGGGGCCATATGAAACAGGCTTCTAATTACTCCACATGTGCGTTATTAACTGTTTGTCTGAATGGGTAGCCATATGACATAGACTCCTCATTATTCTCCATGTGTACATTACTCAAAAAGGTTCTGTATGAGTGTCCATACAAAATAGACCCCTGACACTTCCTCGGGTGTGTATTTCTCAGCGATACCAAGAATTAGAGTTCATATAAAGTAGACTCCTTACTATCACCCAGGTGTGTTTTATTCAGGAAGGCACTTAATTCATGGCTATCTTAACCAGCGTCCTGATTACTCCATTGACGTTCATTATTCACTGAAACTTTGAATAAGAGGCCATATCAAATAGGCACCTGACTGTTGCTCCATTGTGAATTATTCAATAAGGTTCTAAATAAGTGGTAAGGACACATGCACACGAATGTTCATTGCAGCACTGTTTACAATAGCAAAGAACTGGAACCAACCCAAATGCCCAACGATGACAGACTGGACTGGGAAAATGTGGCACATATACACCATGGAATATTATGCAGCAATCAAAAATGATGAGTTTGGGTCTTTTGTAGGGACATGGATGAATCTGGAGAACACCATTCTCAGCAAACTGACACAAGAACAGAAAAAGAAATACCGCATATACTCACTCATAGGTGGGTAAGAAAAATAAGAACACATGGACACAGAGAGGTGGTCTACTATACACTGGGGACTGTTGGGGGGAAAGGGGGAGGGACAGCGTGGGGGGCTGGGGGGATAGCCTGGGGATAAATGCCAAGTGTGGGTGAGGGGGAGGAAGGCAGCAAAGCACACTGCCATGTGTGTGCCTGTGCAACTATCTTGTTCGTTCTGCACATGTACCCCCAAACCTATAATGCAATAAAAATTAAAAAAAAAATAAGTGGTAGTATATAATAAAATTTTGAGGATTCCCCAGGTGTTTATCATTTAGGGAGGCCCAGAATGTGTGGCCATATAAAAAATGCTCGACTATTATTCCGGTGTGCATTATTCATTGAGGCTCTACATGAGTGGCTACATGAAGTAGACTCTTAACTCTTCCCCAGGTGTCTATTATTGAATGAGACTCTGACTACGTGGGTATATAAAAAAAGAGACTCTGGTATATTTCCCAGGTGTGCATTACTTACAGAGACACTAAATGTGTAGCCATTTGAAGTAGACCCTTGACTATTTCTGAGGAAAGTATTATTCACAGAGTCCCTGAATGAGTGGCCTTGTGAAAGAGACTCCTGACGTTGATGGCGCCATTGAAACAACTCAGGATTTCAGCTCTCAGTGAAGGCGCAGAGGCTGAGTCCTCGCCGCATTTTCAGAAGGACCTTTGTTGCCCACACAGTGGGAAAATTCCCAGGTATAGAAGAGACACAGGACAGCAGCACAGCCCTTTAGGCTTGTGTGGCTATTTTGGCCAGTGCCGTGGCACAGTGGCAGCCTGCACAAAGCTCACTGGCAATTTGAGTTTTGGGAGGGCAGATTGACATGTCCATTTGATTGAATGGGTGTTGGATGGTGAGCCAGACCAGGAGATTTCTGGGAAGAACAATTTGAGCCAGTGCAGTGGGCCATCGAGGGGAGACTGCACGGATCCCAGTGGCAAATCAGCACGCGACTGGGGTGCCTGTGAGAAAGTCAACCATTCAATTTGGAAAGAAAAAGAGAGAGAGAAAGAGAGGAGAAACTCTGAGGCAGGCAGCCAGGTGATCGGGCTTGGTGGGTCCCACCCTCACAGGTACAAGCAGCGTGGCGATTCGAGGCGCTCTGTGTTGAGAGTTTTCCTGCGGGGTCAGCTGAATCCAGGGTAGTGCTGCTCAGTGGGGGAGGGGCGTCCGCCAACACGGACCGAATCCGCCCATACTGAGGTACCACCCACTGCTGACGCAGCCTGCCATTGCCGAGACAACCAGCCATAATAAAGAGACACCGCCAACAAGGCAGAGTGCACGACAGTAGAACAAAACCCTGCAGCAGCAGGTGGACCCATGCTAGCAGGGTGGAGCTCCAGCAGGCAAATTGAGAATAAACTGCCTTCTAGCTGGGCACAAAAGTGCAACAGATGCTAATAAAGAAAGCCCCAACTCCCTGAGACAGAGCATCTGAGGAAAAAAAAGCGGGCGTTTATAAGTTCTGCTGCAGAAGACCAAAACAAATCCACCCAGCAACTGTGAAAGAACAATGGAGCTCACAGCTTAGCACTGGTGCTCCTTTAAAGTACAGACCATCACTTCAAGCAGCTCCCTGACCCCTGTATATCCAAAGAGCAACCTCAAATAACGACTAATCAGACTGACATTTGGCGGGCACCATTCTGGGACAAAGATAGCAGAAGAAGAAACTGGTAGCATTTCTCACTGTTCTGCAGCTGCCACAGGTCTACCCCAGACAAGCAGGGCCTGGAGTGGACCTCAGCACTCTTACAGCAGAGGGGCTAAACTGTTAGAAGGAAAACTAAGTAACAGAAATACTTTATCATCCGCAATCTGGGCATCCACTCAGAGACCCAATCAAAAAGTCAGCAACTTCTAAGATGACAGGTGGATAAATCCACAAAGATGGAAAGAAACCAGCGTAAAAAGGAGAAAAACACCTGAAACCAAAATACCTCACCTCCTACAAAGGACCTAAACTCCTTACCAGCAAGGGAACAAACCTGGACAAGGAATGCAAGTGATAAAATGATGGAATCAGACTTCAGAAGATAGATACTGAGAAACTTCACTGAGCTAAAAGAACATGTTCTAAATAAATGCAAAGAAACTAAGAACTTTGAAAAAAAATTCGAGGAAATGATTACAAGAATGAACAACTTAGAGAGGAATATGAATGAATTGAAGAAGCTGAAAAACACAACACGAGAACTTCGTGCAGCATGCACAAGTTTCAAAATCCGAATTGACCAAGCAGAAGAAAGAATATCAGAAGTCAAAGATCAACTCAATGAAATGAAAAGAGAAACCAAGATTAAAGAAAAAAAGTGCAAAGAGGAATGAACAAAATCTCCAAGAAATGTGGGACTATGTGAAGAGACCTAACCTACATTTGATAGGTGTACCAGAATGTGATGAAGAGAATGAATCCAAGCTGGAAAACACTCTTCAGGATATTATCCAGGAAAATTTCCCAACCTAGCAAGGCAGGCCAATACTCAACTCCAGGAAATACAGAGAACACCACAAAGATACTCAAAGAAGAGCAACCCCAAGGCACATAATCGTCAGATTCACCAGGGTTGAAATGAAAGAGAAAATACTAAGGGCAGCCAGATAGAAGGGTCGGGTCACCCATAAAGGGAAGCCCATCAGACTCACAGCAGATCTCTCAGCAGAAACTCTACAAGCCAGAAGAGAGGCCAATATTCAACATCCTTAAAGAAAAGAACTTTCAACCCAGAATTTCATATCCAGCCAAACTGAGCTTCATAAGTGAAGGAAAATAAAATCTTCAGAACAAGCAAGTACTCAGAGATTTTGTCACCACTAGGCCTGCTTTACAAGAGCTCCTGAAAGAGGCACTACATAGAAAGAAACAACCAGTACCAGCCATTCTAAAACATACCAAATGCTAAAGAGCATCAACAAAATGAAGAATCTGCATCAACCAATGGGCAAAACAGCCAGCTAGCATCAAAATGGCAGTATCAAATTCACATAACAATATTAACCCTAAATGTAAATGGGCTAAATGCACCAATCAAAAGACACAGACTGGCAAATTGATAAAAAACCAAAACCCATCGGTGTGCTGTATCCAGGAAACCCATCTCACATGCAAAGATACACAAAGGCTCAAAATAAAGGGATGGAGGAAGATTTACCAAGCAAATGGAGAGCAAAAAGCAGGAGTTGCAATTTCATCTCTGATAAAATAGACTTTAAAGCAACAAAGATCAAAAGAGACAAAGAAGGTCATTACATAATGGTAAAAGGATCGATACAACAAGAAGAGCTAACGATTCTAAATATATATGGACCCAATGTAGGAGCACCCAGATATATAAGGCAAGTTCTTAATGACTTACAAAGAGACTTAGACTCCCACACAATAATAGTGGGAGACTTTAACACTCCACTGTCAATAGCAGACAGATCAACCAGACAGAAAATTAACAAGGATATCCAGGACTTGAACTCAGACCTGGAACAAGCAAACCTGATAGACATTTACAGAACTCTCCACCCCAAATCCACAGAATATACATTCTTCTCAGCACCACATCACACCTACTCCAAAATTGACCACATAATTGGAAGTAAAGCACCTCAGCAAATGCAAAACAACTGAAATCATAACAAACAGTCTCTCAGACCATAGTGCAATCAAGTTAGAACTCAGAATTCAGAAACTAACTCAGAACCGCACAGCTTCATGGAAACTGAACAAC
>CM038400.1:117322408-117378447 GCA_021498475.1 Saguinus midas | reverse complement strand
AGGAAGTGGCATGGAGGCCCAGGTGCTGCCCATAACTAAGTGGCCAGGACAAACCCCTGCTGCTCTTGGGGCCTCTCTGTCTTTGTCTGTAGATTGGGGGCCAGCTAAAGGCTTCTGAGGGCCTCCTGCTGCTCTGCTAGTCTGTGCTTCCTGGAATTCGAAGTCAGGGAAGTAAAAAGGAGGAGGGGCATACACCCGGTGTCACCCTGGGCTCCTGGCATCCGGGGTAGCCAGGCAGACCAGGAGCACCCAGCTTGCTTTGTGGAGGGACAGGGAGCAATTAGGAGAGAGGAGGCCCAGGTGCCACTCCACTTTGGAGACCCCAACCGTCACATGTGAGGGCAATGCCCATTTCTCGATGCACTCCCACACCCCAGCTCCTAGCACCTTATCTCCTGCCCCACAGCTGCCTTTTACAGTTTCTCCTTCCAGAGAGTGAATTTTCCCGTATTCTAGTACTGGGATCCCGCTTCCCTGTGCCTGCAGCTCTGTCAAGTCCTTCAGGGTCACTGCGGCCCACCTGCTGACCTCAGCACCACCTGTCCCAGCACCCACTCCTGCTCCATGAAGATGGTTCCCCTGCAGGCCCTTCCCTGTGTCCACGTGGCACATCACCCCAACTCCCCACCTGTCTCCCTCCTCCTGATGCTGCAAGGCTCCTCCTGCCCAGGCAGCTGTGGGGCTCCGGGTTGGGAGCAGTGATTCTGCAGGCAGACTGCCCTGGCTCAGCCCCCTGCCTGCCTGTCACTGGCCATTGGAGCTCAATTTGGTGACCAATCTGGTTGCTCTTGACATTATGACTAAACAGGGCTACTTGCCTGGCAAGGGCTTCGGAAAAACTGCAGGGAAATCCTGAGCCTTTTGCCCTTTCCCAAAAAACTGACCGTTCTGGCCTAAGATATTTTTCCTAGAGGTCACTGTAATTACCGATTCCCATGCTGATAAAATTACTTAGTTATCAGATACTCCAGTGTAGGTGGAGCAGTGGCCCCTCTCTAATAAAAAGTTGCCTCAATTTATGGCTAACAGCCCCACCTTGTGTCAGACTTTTGTGTCTAAAGCCATCCTACCCATTAAATAACAATTCCCTGATATTCAACTATTACATTATATGGATGATCTCCTCTTAGCTGCTCCAATTGAGACCCTTCTTTATGAAGCCTTTGAATGTTTGTGAACCAGTCTGACAAAAAATAACCTTGTTATTGCACCAGATATATTTCAGACTGCCACTCTCTACCATTACTTGGGAAAGCTTATTGAATCTAACCAAGTTTCCTTTAAGACTCCTATTCTCTCCACAGCAAATTTAACCACACTGCATGACTTTCAGAAAATTTTAGGAGATATTAACAGGATTTACCCGAGCTTGAAGCTTACCACAAGACAATTGAAGCCTTTATTTGATATTCTCAAAGGACCCCCTAGTCCAATTCCCCTCGTTCCTTGACAGCTCCCACCAAGATAGCTTTGCAATTAGTTCATGATGCCCCTATCTCCTAAGACTTTAAAGGACTTGAAAAATGCTGTTTCTCAATATGGCCCAACTGCTCCCTACACTTTAACAATCTTAGATAACCTTTGCATTGTAGACCTCCCTCTGGGTGATTGGGGTCATCTTGCCATGGCTTGTCTTTCTGGTAGTGATTTTTTGCTTTGGAAGGCTTATGAGGATGCGGCTTTGGACCAGTCAATTCAAAACCGCCACCTGCACTCCCCAGTGACTCTAGAAATGCTTTTAGGGAGAAAAGTACATTCGGAATTACCCGACCAGCCAAACTATCCTACTGAGGCTTATATGCAGATTACCCCCTTAGCAATTCGTGCCTAGAGGCAATTGTCATCATCCAGTGTTAGGACAGAGGAGCTTGCTAAAATTCGTCAGGGACCTGATGAGCCTTTTCAGGAGTTTGTCTCGCGCCTCCTCCAGGGTGTTACACGCCAGGTTAGCAATGATGAGGCTGGCTCTCTTTTAGTAAAGCAATTGGCTTTTGAAAATACTAATACAGCATACCAGGCAACCATGAGGCCCTTTAAACATAAGGGCACCTTAACTGATTATATTCACCTCTGCGCTGATATCTGACCGGCTTATCAGCAAGGTCTTGCTCTAGCAGCTGCTCAAGCAGGAATGCCTATTGCCGTCTTTTTAAAACAAAGACCCAACCAACCTAGATCACCCCTTAAATGTTTCCATTGTGGCAGTCTAGGCCATATGGCTAGACAGTGTCAAGTTTCTTTTACTCCACAGCCTCAGATGTTAGCTTTGTGAGAACCCCTAGATACTACTCCTGCTTCTCCTTCTCCTGTCATTCCATCACCCCAACCACATAAACCAGGTTTCTGCCCTCGCTGTTGCTGTGGCACCCATTGGGCCAATCAGTGCGGCTCTAAGCATGATGCCCAGGGCAATCCCCTCTCTCAGCAGTCGGGAAACTCCTAGGTGGGTGTGTTCCCAGCCCCCACAAAATATTGGGACACCTTATGTTCAAGCTCCCATCCTGAGTTCGAGCAAAAATTCGTTTCTCAACTCTGCGGAGCAACACCAGACAGCACAGGACTGGACTTCTGTCCCACCGCCCAACAGTTATTAACCCCTGACATGGGACCTCAACCCATCCTTATGGGCATTTTTAGTCCTCTTCCCTCAGGATATATTAGTCTTATTTTAGGTTATAGTAACTGTTCCTGAAGAGGTCTACATGTACTACCTGGAGCTGTTAATGCTGATTACTCAGGAGAAATTAAGGTGTTTGCTAGGTCACCTACAAGTGTTTTCACGCTGAGTCCTGAATTGTCCTTTGCTGAACTGCTTCTCATTCCTGTTGATACCTCAGCTGGCTCTCAATTGTCGACTAAAGTTATAAGTAACCAAGGTCCTGAGCCTTCCTCTTCTTATGCTTACTAGGTTCAAGCCATTTCATCTACCAGACCTGAACTTACAATTAAAATTTATGGCAAAACATTTAAAGGCCTCCAGGACACAGGGGCCAATTAGTCCATAATTTTCCATAAATATTGGCCTTCTCAATGGCCTACAACTACTTCCATGACTTCTTTACAAAGCATAGGAATGACTAACAATCCTATGCAATCTACAAGTTTATTAACATGGACTGATGATGAGGGTCACTCTGACTCATTTTGCCCCTATGTAATTCCTGGTATCTCACTCAACTTTTAGGGCTGTGATGTTTTAGAAGCCATGGGAGCTCAATTTGGTGACCAATCTGGTTGCTCTTGACATTATGACTAAACAGGGCTACTTGCCTGGCAAGGGCTTGGGAAAAACTGCAGGGAAATCCTGAGTCTTTTGCCCTTTCACAGAAAACTGACCGTTCTGGCCTAAGATATTTTTCCTAGAGGTCACCGTAATTACAGACTCCCATGCTGATAAAATCACTTAGTTATCAGATACTCCAGTGTAGGTGGAGCAGTGGCCCGTCTCTAATGAAAGGTTTTCAGCGGCTCACGAGTTGGTTCAGAAACAACTCACTGCGGGTTATATTAGACCTACTAATAGTCCTTGGAATTCTCCTATCTTTGTTATTAAGAAGCGTTCCAGTAAATGGAGGCTTTTACAGGATTTAAGAAAAGTTAATGCTACTATGGAAGTCATGGCCCCCTTACAACCCGACCCACCTTCCCCTATTGTTGTGCCTCACACTTGGAAACTGTTAGTAATTAATTTAAAAGATTGTTTCTTTTCCATTCCTTTACATTTCTCAGATTCTCATTGTTTTGCCCTTAGCGTACCTTCCACTAATTTTGATCGACCATATGAGTGGTATGGGTGGATTGTGTTGCCTCAGTTTATGTCTAACAGCCCCACCTTTTGTCAGACTTTTGTGTCTAAAGCCATCCTACCCATTCATCAACAATTCCCTGATATTCAACTATTACGTTATATGGATGACCTCCTCTTAGCTGCTCCAACTGAGACCCTTCTTTATGAAGCCTTTGAATGTTTGTGAACCAGTCTGACAAAAAATAACCTTGTTATTGCACCAGATAAAGTTCAGACTGCCACTCCCTACCATTACTTGGGAAAGCTTATTGAATCTAACCAAGTTTCCTTTAAGACTCCTATTCTCTCCACAGCAAATTTAACCACACTGCATGACTTTCAGAAATTTTTAGAAGATATTAACTGGATTCACCAGAGCTTAAAGCTTACCATAAGACAATTGAAGCCTTTATTTGATATTCTCAAAGGACCCCCTAGTCCAACTTCTCCTCGTTCTTTGACAGCTCCCACCAAGATAGCTTTGCAATTAGTTCATGATGCCTTGTCCCAGCAAAAACTTTCTCATATTAAGAACAACTCCCGCTAGTGTTATTGTGTTCTTCCTACTGTTTGTATTCCCACTAGAAATTTTTGGCAACAGGGTATCCTGGAATGGCTTCATCTACCAGCCAGCCATGGGAAAGTTGTAACCTCTTACTTTGAATTAGTTTCTGTTTTGGTAGCTAAAAGTCGCGTATGGGCTCTTTCTCTTTTTGGTATTGATCCTCCTGAAATCATTGTTTCTTATTCTAGCACTCAGCAACAGTGGCTCTGGCAGTTCTGTCTCCTGGCAATTAGCCTTTGCTGGCTTTTTAGGCCAAATACTGTGCCATTTTCCTGCTGATAAATCGTTACATTTTTTTCTCCCTAAACTTCCTTATTTTTCTACAGACCAGCCTCAAGTCGCCATTATCTGAAGCACTCTTAGCCTTTACAGATGGCTCCTCCTCTAGTATAGCCGCAGGCACTGTTAATGCACACCCTTTTTCATTTCAGACCCCAGAACGCTCTGCTCAGTGCATAGAGCTCCTGGCAGTCCAACATGTCCTGACTAATTGGGATGTCCCTTTGAATATTTACTCTGATAGTCAATATGTTGTTAATTTAGTTCAAAATCTAGAAACAGCCTTTTTATCCTTTTCTGACTCCTCTTCTATAATTCATCTTTTGTTCCTTTTACAGCAGACACTTCACTGCAGATTACGTCCTTTTTTCATTAGTCATATCAGAGCACATTCCTCCCTGCCAGGTCCTCTAACTGAGAACAACGCCCAAGCTAATCAGCTCACTCAACGTATTTTTCCTGTTCTGTCCCCTGTACAGCAAGCCGAGACTTCTCATGCCTTGCACCATCAGAATGCTCTCAGTCTGCGGTTGCAATTTCAGATTACCAGAGAACAGGTCTGCCAAGTTGTTAAACAATACACAGCCTGTCTGCCGTACTAGCCTGTTGCTCACCACTATGAGGTAAATCCTCGAAGACTGCAAGATAGTCATGTATATCAGATAGATGTTACTCACTTTCCCCCTTTTAGTAATTTGCAGTATATACATGTTTCCATTGACACTTTTTCTAATTTTATAGTTGCTACCGCTCATGCTGAGGAAGCAGTTAAGAATGTTGTAGCACATTGCCTAACCGTTTTTTCTATTATTGGCCCACCTAAGATCCTGAAGACAGACAATAGACCTGCTTATGCCACCAAAAGTTTCGCTTCTTTTTCTTTCTTCTCTCTCTCTTTTTTTTAAGTTTTATTGCATTATAGGTTTTGGGGTACATGTGCAGAACGTGCAAGATAGTTGCATAGGTACACACATGGCTGTGTGTTTTGCTGCCTTCTTCCCTTCACCCACACTTGGCATTCATCCCCAGGCTATCCCTTCCCAGCCCCCCACTGTCCCTCCCCCATTCCCCCAATAGACCCCAGTGTGTAGTAGACCCCCTCCCTATGTCCATGTGTTCTCATTTTTCTCACCCGCCTATGAGTGAGAATATGCGGTATATCTTTTTCTGTTCTTGTGTCAGTTTGCTGAGAATGATGTTCTACAGATTCATCCATGTCCATACAAAGGACACAAACTCATCATTTTTGATTGCTGCATGATATTCCATGGTGTATATGTGTCACATTTTCATAGTCCAGTCTATCATCGCTGGGCATTTGGGTTGGTTCCAGGTCTTTGCTATTGTAAATAGTGCTGAAAAGAACGTTTCTTGTGAGTTGTATTCCTAGGTATATTATTTTCTTTGTAGCAATTGTGAATGGCAGTTCGTTCTTGATTTGGTTCTCTTTAAGTCTGTTATTGGTGCATGTGTACTTAGAGTAGAACGATTTATAGTCCTTTGGATATATACCCAGTAATGGGATTACTGGGTCAAATGGAATTTCTATTTCAAGGTCCTTGAGAAATCGCCACACTGTCTTCCACAATGCTTGAACTAATTTACACTCCCACCAACAGTGTAAGAGTGTTCCTATTTCTCCACATCCTCTCCAGCATCTGCTGTCTCCAGATATTTTAATGATCCCCATTCTAACTGGCGTGAGATGGTATCTCAATGTGGTTTTGATTTGCATTTCTCTAATGACCAGTTATGATGAGCATTTTCTCATGTGTTTGTTGGCCTCATGTATGTCTTCTTTTGTAAAGTGTCTGTTCATATACTTTGCCCATTTTTGAATGGGCTTTTTTGTATCTTTCCTGTAAATCTGTTTAAGTTCTTTGTAAACACTGTATATCAGCCCTTTGTCAGATGTGTAAACTGCAAAGAATTTTTACATTCTGATGGTTGCCGATTCACTCTAGTGACTGTTTCTTCTGCTGTGCAGAAGCTGTGGAGTTTGATTAGGTCCCATTTGTCTATTTTGACTTTTGTTGCCAATGATTTTGGAGTTTTGGTCATGAAATCCTTGCCTACTCCTATGTCCTGAATGGTTTTGCCTAAATTTTCTTTTAGGGTTTTTATGGTGTCAGGTCTTATGTTTAAGTCTTTAATCCATCTGGAGTTAATTTTAGTGTAAGGTGTCAGGAAGGGGTCCAGTTTCTGCTTTCTGCATGGCTAGCCAGTTTTCCCAACACCATTTATTAAACAGGAATCCCTTCCCAGCCCCCACTGTCCCTCCCCATTCCCCAATAGACCCCAGTGTGTAGTAGACCCTCCCTATGTCCATGTGTTCTCATTTTTCTCACCCGCCTATGAGTGAGAATATGCGGTATATCTTTTCTGTTCTTGTGTCAGTTTGCTGAGAATGATGTTCTACAGATTCATCCATGTCCATACAAAGGACACAAACTCATCATTTTGATTGCTGCATAATATTCCATGGTGTATATGTGTCACATTTTCATAGTCCAGTCTATCATCGCTGGGCATTTGGGTTGGTTCCAGGTCTTTGCTATTGTAAATAGTGCTGAAAAGAACGTTTCTTGTGAGTTGTATTCCTAGGTATTTTATTTTCTTTGTAGCAATTGTGAATGGCAGTTCGTTCTTGATTTGGTTCTCTTTAAGTCTGTTATTGGTGCATGTACTTAGAGTAGAACGATTTATAGTCCTTTGATATATACCCAGTAATGGGATTGCTGGGTCAAATGGAATTTCTATTTCTAGGTCCTTGAGGAATCGCCACACTGTCTTCCACAATGGTTGAACTAATTTACACTCCCACCAACAGTGTAAGAGTGTTCCTATTTCTCCACATCCTCTCCAGCATCTGCTGTCTCCAGATTTTTAATGATCGCCATTCTAACTGGCGTGAGATGGTATCTCAATGTGGTTTTGATTTGCATCTCTAATGACCAGTTATGATGAGCATTTTCTCATGTGTTTGTTGGCCTCATGTATGTCTTCTTTTGTAAAGTGTCTGTTCATATACTTTGCCCATTTTTGAATGGGCTTTTTGTATCTTTCCTGTAAATCTGTTTGAGTTCTTTGTAAATTCTGGATATCAGCCCTTTGTCAGATCGTAAACTGCAAAGATTTTTTCCCATTCTGATGGTTGCCGATTCACTCTAGTGACTGTTTCTTCTGCTGCAGAAGCTGTGGAGTTTGATTAGGTCCCATTTGTCTATTTTGGCTTTTGTTGCCAATGCTTTTGGTGTTTTGGTCATGAAGTCCTTGCCTACTCCTATGTCCTGAATGGTTTTGCCTAGATTTTCTTCTAGGGTTTTTATGGTGTCAGGTCTTATGTTTAAGTCTTTAATCCATCTGGAGTTAATTTTAGTGTAAGGTGTCAGGAAGGGGTCCAGTTTCTGCTTTCTGCACATGGCTAGCCAGTTTTCCCAACACCATTTATTAAATAGGGAATCCTTTCCCATTGCTTGTTTTTGTCTGGTTTATCAAAGATTATATGGTTGTAGATATGTTTTGTTGCCTCCGAGCGTCTGTTCTGTTCCATTGGTCTATATCTCTGTTTTGGTACCAGTACCATGCTGTTTTGATTACTGTAGCCTTGTAGTATAGTTTGAAGTCTGGTAGTGTGATGCCTCCGCTGTGTTCTTTTTGCTTAGAATTGACTTGGCTATGCGGGCTCTTTTTGGTTCCATATGAAATTCATGGTGGTTTTTCCAGTTCTGTGAAGAAATTCAATGGTAGTTTGATGGGGATAGCATTGATTGTGTAAATTACTTTGGGCAGTATAGCCATTTTCATGATATTGATTCTTCCTAACCACGAACATGGAATGTTTCTCCATCTGTTTGTGTCCTCTCTTATTTCATTGAGCAGTGGTTTGTAGCTTTCCTTAAAGAGGTCCCTTACGTTTCTTGTGAGTTGTATTCCTAGGTATTTTATTTTCTTTGTAGCAATTGTGAATGGCAGTTCATTCTTGATTTGGTTCTCTTTAAGTCTGTTATTGGTGTATAGGAATGCTTGTGATTTTTGCACATTGATTTTATATCCTGAGACTTTGCTGAAGTTGCTTATCAGTTTCAGGAGCTTTTGGGCTGAGGTGATGGGGTCTTCTAGGTATACTATCATGTCATCTGCAAATAGAGACAATTTGGCTTCCACCTTTCCTATTTGAATACCCTTTATTTCTTTTTCTTGCCTGATTGCTCTGGCTAGAACTTCCAGTACTATGTTGAATAGGAGTGGTGAGAGAGGCATCCTTGTCTAGTGCGGATTTCAAAGGAATGCTTCCAGTTTTTGCCCATTAAGTATGATATTGGCTGTTGGTTTGTCATAAATAGCTTTTATTACTTTGAGATATGTTCCATCAATACCAAGTTTATTGAGGGTTTTAGCATAAAGGGCTGTTGAATTTTGTCAAATGCCTTCTCTGCATCAATTGAGATAATGTGTTTTTTGCTTCTGTTTCTGTGGTGAATTACATTTATAGACTTGCGTATGTTGAACCAGCCTTGCATCCCCGGATGAATCCTACTTGATCATGATGGATAAGTTTTTTAATGTGCTGTTGCAATTGGTTTGCCAGTATTTTATTGAAGATTTTTGCATCTATGTTCATCATGGATATTGGCCTGAAGTTTTCTTTTCTTGTTGAGTCTCTGTCAAGTTTTGGTGTCAGGATGATGTTGGTCTCATAAAATGATTTGGGAAGGGTTCCTCTTTTGAATTATTTGGAATAGTTTCAGAAGGAATGGTACCAGATCCTCTTTGTGTGTCTGGTAGAATTCGGCTGTGAACCCATCTGGACCTGGGCTTTTTTGTGTGGTAGGCTCTTAATTGCTGCCTCAACTTCAGACCTTGTTATTGGTCTATTCATAGTTTCGGCTTCCTCCTGGTTTAGGCTTGGGAGGACACAGATGTCAAGGAATTTATCCATTTCTTCCTGATTTACTAGTTTATGTGCATAGAGTTGTTTGT
This sequence comes from Saguinus midas, assembly GCA_021498475.1. NCBI lineage: Eukaryota > Metazoa > Chordata > Mammalia > Primates > Cebidae > Saguinus > Saguinus midas. The sequence goes on along the minus strand of CM038400.1, from coordinate 117,368,833 downwards.
AGTATTCTCTGATGATGGTTTGAATTTCTGTGGAATCTGTGGTGATTTCATTATAGTTTTATTGCATCTATTTGGTTGTTCTCTTTTCTTTTTATCAGTCTGGCTAGTGGTCTGTCTATTTTGTTGATCTTTTCAAAAACCAGCTCTTAGATTTATTGATTTTTGAAGGGTTTTTCTTGTCTCTATCTCCTTCAGTTCTGCTCTGTTCTTAGTTATTTCCTGTCTTTGACTAGGTTTTAAAATTTTTGATCTTGCTCCTCTAGCTCTTTCAATTTTGATGATAGGGTGCCAATTTTGGATCTCTCCACTCTTCTCATATGGGCACTTATTGGTATATATTTTCCTCTACAGACTGCTTTAAATGTGTCCCAGATATTCTGGTACGTTGTGTCTTCATTCTTGTTGGTTTCAAATAACTTCTTTATTTCTGCCTTCATTTCATTGTTTATTCAATAAACATTCAAGAGCCAGTTGTTCAGTTTCCATGAAGCTGTGCGGTTCTAAGTTGGTTTCTGAATTCTGAGTTCAAACTTGATTGCACTATGGTCTGAGAGACTGTTTGTTATAATTTCAGTTGTTTTGCATTTGCTGAGGAGTGCTTTACTTCCAATTATGTGGTCAATTTTAGAGTAGGTGTGATGTGGTGCTGAGAAGAATGTATATTCTGTGGATTTGGGGTGGAAAGTTCTGTAAATGTCTATCAGGTTTGCTTGTTCCAGGTCTGAGTTCAAGTCCTGGATATCCTTGTTAATTTTCTGTCTGGTTGATCTGTCTGCTATTGACAGTGGAGTGTTAAAGTCTCCCACTATTATTGTGTGAGAGTCTAAATCTCTATGTAAGTCATTAAGAACTTGCCTTATATATCTGGGTGCTCCTACATTGGGTCCATATATATTTAGAATTGTTATGTCTTCTTGTTGTATCGATTCTTTTACCATTATGTAATGACCTTCTTTGTCCCTTTTGATCTTTGTTGCCTTAAAGTCTATTTTATCAGAGATGAGAATTGCAACTCCTGCTTTTTTTGCTCTCTATTTGCTTGGTAAATCTTCCTCCATCCCTTTTTTTGAGCCTGTGTATATCCTTGCGTGTGAGCTGGGTTTCTGGATACAGCACACCGATGGGTTTTGTTTTTCATCCAAATTGCCAGTCTGTGTCTTTTGATTGGTGCATTTATCTCATTTATATTTAGTGTTAATATTGTTATGTGTGAATTTTATACTGCCATTTTGATGCTAGCTGGCTGTTTTACCCATTGGTTCATGTAGAATCTTTATTTTGTTGATGGTCTTTAGCATTTGGTATGCTTTTGGGATGGCTGGTACTGGTTGTTTCTTTCTATGTGTAGTGCCTCTTACAGGAGCTATTGTAAAGCTGTCCTAGTGGTGACAAAATCTCTGAGTACTTGCTTGTTCATGAAGGATTTTATTTTTCCTTCAGTTATGAAGCTCAGTTTGGCTGGATATGAAATTCTGGGTTGAAAGTTCTTTTCTTTAAGGATGTTGAATATTGGCCCCCACTCTCTTCTGGCTTGTAGAGTCTCTGCCGAGAGATCTGCTGTGAGTCTGATGGGCTTTCCTTTGTGGGTGACCTGACCTTTCTCTCTGGCTGTCCTTAGTATTTTCTCCTTCATTTCAACCCTGGTGAATCTGACGATTATGTGCCTTGGGGTTGCTCTTCTTGCGGAGTATCTTTGTGGTGTTCTCTGTATTTCCTGGAGTTGAGTATTGACCTGTCTTGCTAGGTTGGGGAAATTTTCCTGGATAATATCCTGAAGAGTGTTTTCCAGGTTGGATTCATTCTCTTCATCACATTCTGGTACACCTATCAAACGTAGGTTGGGTCTCTTCACATAGTCCCACATTTCTTGGAGATTTTGTTCATTCCTTTTTGCGCTTTTTTCTTTAATCTTGGTTTCTCATTTTATTTCATTGAGTTGATCTTTAACTTCTGATATTCTTTTCTTCTGCTAGTTCAATTCGGCTTTTGAAACTTGTGCATGCTTTGGAAGTTCTCGTGTTGTGTTTTTCAGCTCCTTCAATTCATTCATATTCCTCTCTAAGTTGTCCATTCTTGGTATCAATTCCTCAATCTTTTTTCAAATCTTTTTTCAAGGTTATTTTCTTTGCACTGATTTAGAACATGTTCTTTAGCTCACTGAAGTTTCTCATTATCCACTTTCTGAAGTTTGATTCCATCATTTCGTCACACTCATTCTCCGTCCAGCTTTTTTCCCTTCCTGGTGAGGAATTTTGGCCCTTTGTAGGAGGTGAGGTGTTTTAGTTTCCGGTGTTTCCGTCCTTTTTGCGCTGGTTTCTTCTCATATTTATGGATTTATCCACCTGTCGTCTCAGTAGTTGCTAATTTTTCAATTGGGTCTCTGTGTGGATGCCCAGATTGTTGATGATGAAGTATTTCTGTTACTTAGTTTTCCTTCTAATGGTCTAGCCCTCTGCTGTATGAGTGCTGAGGTCCACCCAGGCCCTGCTTGTCTGGGGTACACCTGGAGCAGCTATGAACAGTGAGGATGCTACCAGATTCTTCTTCTGCTATCTTTGTTCCAGAATGATACCCTCCAAATGTCAGTGTGATTATTTCTTTTTTGGGTGACTCTTTGGATATACGGGGGTCAGGGAGCTGCTTGAGGAGACGATCTGTGCTTTATAGAAGCTCCGGTGCTGAGCTGTAAGCTCCATTGTTCATTCAGGGTTGTTGGGAGGATGTGTTTATGTCTGCTGCAATAGAATTCATAAATCCCCCTTTTTTTCCCTTAGATGCTCTGTCTCAGGGAGTTGGGGTTTTCTTTATGAGTATCTGTTGCACTGTCCTGCCCTGCTAGGAGGCAGTCTATTCACTATTTGCCTGCCGGGGCTCTGCCCTTGTAGCATGGATCTGCCCTGCTGTGGTGGGGCTTCGTTCTGCTGTGGCGGGCTCTGTCCTGCTGGTGGAGTCTCTCTGTTATGTCAGGTTGCCTTGACAATGGCAGGCTGCCTCAGCCCTGGGCGGTACTTCAGTAGGTGCAGATTGCGTCCGTAGTTGCAGATGCCCCTCTTGCACTGGGCTGCGCTGCCTTAGATGCCGTCAGCAAAACTCTCAGCCTCGAGCACCTCCAATCGCTGCCCTGCTTGTTTCCGTGAGGGTGGGACCCTCTGAGCCTGATCACCCAGCTTCCTGCCTCAGAGTTCATCCTCTCTCTCTCTCTCTCTTCCTCTCCTCTAGCTGAACGGTCGACTCTTTCACTGGCTCCCCTGTAGCCTGCCAATAGGGCACTGGGATCCGTGTGATCTCCCGTGCTGCTGCCCACTGGACCAGTTCAGATCACGTTTCCCAGGAATCTCCTGGTTTGGCTCATTGTTCAAGTCCCGCTCAATGAGATGGACATGCCAATCTGCCCTTCCAAATCTCAGACTGCTGGTTTAACAGGGCACCCAGACCAGCGAGCTCCATGCCGAGTCCCACTGCACCATGGCGCCGGCCGAACCGGCCGCGTGACCCGGCTGCGCTAGCGTCCCGTGTCTCTCTCATACCTGGGACTTTCAACGCTCTGTGGGCGAGATTGCGGCTAGGACTCACCCTCTGCACCTTCACTGAGAGCTGCAATCCCGAGTCGCCTCTATGATGCCATCTTGGAAGCCTCCCAAGTTTTGCTTCTTTTTCTCTCATTTTCAGATTTCTTACCGTACAGTCATTCCTTTTCATCCTCCAGGCCAAAGTATTATCAAAAGAAGCCATGCTGTTTTGAATAATTTATTATATAAATTAAAACATAACCCAAATTCTGATTCATTACATAAAACCCCTCACACTTAGCTTAAACATGCTGTTTATGTTCTTAATTTCTTAACTTTAGATGCTGATGGACTCTCTGCAGTGGATTGTCATTGGCATCCTAATAATGTATCTCATCCCCAGTTTTTGTGAAAAGACACTCTCACTAACCAGTAGCATAGTCCAGATCCAGTCCTAATTTGAGGACAAGGACATGTTTTTGTTTTTTCCAAGTCTGCTCCCTCTCCAATTTGGGTTCCTAAATGCCTTGTCGAGCATGAATTCTCCACCAGGCAGTGCAAACGCCCTGATACCCCGTCTTCATTGTCTCTGGCTGATGCCACTACCGCCTCACCGCCACCGCCAAACTCGCCAAGCAGCTCAGTCAGCGAATTTCCAGAATCCACAAGGAGGCAGCCCTCTGCTGAAGTAGGCCCTGATGCACTGTCTGACTGCTGAAGCAGCCGCCCTGGTCGCATCTTCCAGGCAATCACATTCTCCTACTGTTATGTTTATTGCTATAATGGCTATATTGTCTTTCCATTTAGCACAGGCCTTTCCTCTCCCTAATTCTCGTGTTATGTGGGCTTATGTTCCCAACCCTCCTTTTCTTTGACCTGTTACCTAAAATAATCCCACCTTCACCGTCTACATTAATGATACTTCTATTCTAGGCTTCCCCTTGTCTTCTCATATTACTCCTCAAGTTGCTACCTATACTTATTCTACCCAAGCTGCTGCCCCTCCCATGTGCTTCTACACCTCTGAAACCTAGAATTGTAATTTCTCTGCCAATGCCTATTCCCCTCCTTCTATTCCTCTCTCTTTTTCTGGTTCTTATTGCTTTGATCTTGGAATTCACGGACTTCATAAGTTTTCTAGCCCCTCCAACCTCTTTCCAAGTGAAACAGTTGATTCTTGTGATTAGATACTTAACCATGTAGGAATTAGAGAAACTTACAACTTCTTTGCCGCTCAGCATTTTTGCCTCTTTAAGCACCGGTGTTGTCGACCTTCTAACTCCTCTTTAGACCCTTCCCCACACTAGCAGTTCTGTTTCCCTAAACAAAAGCAAGCTATTAATTATACCCTGCCTTCTAGTTTCTCCTTGACTAGTCTCTTACTCAACCTCTTGACATTGCCTTAGCTCGTTATAAAACACCTAGCCATTAGAGCACTCCCATTTACACTACCTTCTCTGGCAAAGCCTACACTTCTCTCTAGAAGTTGTTGGTATCCTTATCTCCTACCTTTGTTCACGCTTGTTCCTGTAGTTTATCTTATCCCGCTAATCAGACCATTTATATTCAATTCTACATTGCTTCTCCTTATGCTATTATTGCTAGTAATGTTACCATCACCCAAGCTTCTGGCTCATATTCCATTTATTGTGAAAATTGTATTCTTACCAACTGCATTGGTTCTTCCTTTTTCCCTATTCATACCCTTCTTTTGGTACACCAGCCCCCCTATGTTATGATACCTGTTAATGTTTCTGGACCCTAGTATGATGAAAAAGCCCTTCTTATTTTCCAACAAGTCCACGATCTTATAATCCACCCTAAACGTTTCCTTAGTATTCTCATTGATAGCATTATTGCTGTTGTTTCAGTTATAGCTACTGCTCCTACCGCAGCTGTTGTACTTTCTCACAGTGTTCAAATTGCTACTTATGTTAATCATCTTGCAAATAATATTTCTGTTACAATGAGAACTCAAATGGATATTAATAAGAAAATTGATGCGAGATTTAATGCTTTAGAACAAACTGTTATTACTCTTAGTGATAAACTTTATAATACTCAAAACCACCTAGCCCTTCATTGCCATGCTAGTTATAAATATATTTATGTTACTAATACTCCTTACAATGACACTAAATGGCAGTGGCCTCTTGTTAAGGCCCATTTACAAGAAATTTAGACTCATAACAATTTATCCCTAGATGTTTTCAAGCTTCAGCAGGAAATTTATGCCATTGATTTTTCTCATAGAAGCTGCCTGAACATGACACAATCTCCCATGATATTTCTGACACTTTGTCTTTTTAGTTCACCAGCTTTTACCTTCCCTCCCTCTAGTCCATAATTGCTGTTAGTGCTTGTGTCCTTTTTTCTCATTCTTCTCTTACCATTCCTACTTTGCCTTGTGTTCTCCACCCTCCAGCGTTTTCAGTTCCAATTATTTAAGCTTCATTTAAAAACAAAGAAAAGAGAGAATAATGTGGGAGTCACCCCTGCAAGAGGCTAACAACTTGGCCTCCACCATTTGGTGAGCTTGACTCCTTACACATTTTCCCTGGCTGGAGGCTGTCGAGCTATGACTGAGAGGAAATTAAGAAGAGAAGGAAAAATAAAATTGAAAATGATTAAGCAAAACACTATCCTCAGCCTTCTTGGCCGATGAGATAATGGCCAGGTGAATGCTGAAGTGAGTTAATTGGGTATTGTGTTCCCCCTTCTGGCTCCTGATCTAAGACTTTGTTTACCAGGCATTGTTTCAGCCTAGCGACCTCCCGTGCAATCCTTGTCTCTCACAGATGCATGGTTTACTGCTGAGTTTGTGACTTCTAGTTAATTAAATACTGTTATCCAAGTTACTAATTGTTCAGACAACATCGACAATCAGCATCACCTGTTTCTCCCTTAATCCTTTACATTAATATTTGTTCCCTTTGGACAGTTTCTTAGAATCATCCCCCATGGAATTTTCTTTCCCTTTTATTGTTCGAGTAATAATCTGCATTGAAGTAATAATGTTAAAACAAAAAGTATATAAGAAAATCTACTGCACAAATAAAATTGCTGAATGGGCCTAGCCTATCCAGTCCTCCAGACCTCTACTCTTTCAGTCTTTTTTCTTTTCCTCGCATGCCCTCTTCCAGGTTTGGGACCACTCACTGGACGAGATTCCCAGGCTAATCTTCAGTTCACAAAAAGTCTATGTAATATGGCTACTCATTCAGACAATCAGTGAATAATGCACACATGGCTACACATTCAGATAATCAGTAAATAAAGCACACATGTGGAGAAATAAAGAGTTTGTTTCATATGGCCACTCTTTCCCAGTCTCATTGAATATTACACACTTGTGATATAGTCTGGGGTCTATTTCCTATGGCCACTCATTCAGAGCCTCACTGAATAATGCACACCAGGTAATGTGAGACTATTTCACATGGAAATTCATTTAGAACCTCACTGAATATTACATACCCAGAGAATCATCAGGAGTCTATTTTATATGGACACTTTTTCACAGCCTCACAGAATAATGCACACCTGTGGAATAGACAGAAGTTTCTTTTATAAGTCCAGTCATTGACAGCCTCACTAAATGTATATACTTGGGGAAATATTCAGGATTCTGTTTTATCCTCTCATTCAGAATATCAGTGAATAATGCACACCTGTGCAATAGTCAGGAGTCTTTTTCATGTGACCTCTCATTCAGAATGTCACTTAATAATGTGGAGTAGTCAGGAGTCTATTTATTGCAGCCACATATTCAGAGCCTCAGTGAACAATACACACTTGGGGATAGTCAAGTGTCTATTTTATATGGTCACACTTTCAGTATCTCACTGAGTGACACACACCTGGGAAATAGTCAGGACAGTTTCATATTAACACTCATTGAGAGTCTCACAGAATAATGCACACCTGTTAAACAGTCAGGAATCTATTTAATTTGGTCACTCTTTCAGAGCCTCAGTGAATAATACACACCTGGGGATCAGTGAGGAGTGTATCTCATGTGGCCACCCATTAAGAGCTTCACGGAATAGTGCACACCTTGAGAATTCTCAAGAGTCTATTTGAAATGGTAATGCATTAAGTGACTCTGTGAATAACAAAATCCTAGGGAATAGTGAAGAATCTATTCAAAATGGCGACATATTCAAAGCCTTTGTAAATAATGAACACCTAGGGAATAATCAAGGGTCTACTGCTTATGGTCCCTCATTCAGCCCCTCAGTGAATAACGCAAGTCTGTCGAGTACCGAGGGGTCTGTTTTAAATGGCCACTCATTTTGAGCCTCACTGAATAGTACATACCTGGGAAAAATTCAAGAGTGTATTTCACATGGTCACTCATTCCGAGGCTCAGTGAATAATTTACACCTGTTGAGTACTCAAGAGTCTTTTTAATAAGGCAAACCATTCGAAGCTGCACTGAATAATACACACCTTAGAAATAGTCAGGATTCTGTTTAATATGACCACTCATTACGAGCCTAAATGAATAACACATGTCTGAGGAGTACTGCGTATTCTAATTAATATCGCCCCCCAATTCTGAGATTCCATGAATAATACAAAGCTGTGGAATTATCAGAAATCTATTTTATATGGAAACTCATTGGGAAACACAAGAAACAATACACAACTAGGGAATATTCAGAAGTCTATTTTATATGGTCACTCAGAAAATCAGTGAATAATGCACACATGAGAAATACTCAGTGAATATTAGGTGTCTATTTTCTATGCCACTCAGAGCCTCAGTGAATAATTTGCTCCAAAGCAATAGTCAGGAGCCTCTTTCACATGACCACTAATTCAGCATCTCACTGAATGATACACACCTGGGGAATCATCAGGATTCTATTCCATAGGACCATTCATTCAGATCCTTACTGAATAATGAACAATGGGGCAATAGTCAGGAGTCTATTTCATATGGCCTCTCATTCAAAGCTTCAGTGAATAATGTACTCCTGTGGAGTAGTCAGGACCCTATTTAGCTAGAAATTAAGCACCTCCTTGAAGGATACACACCTGGGTGATAGTCATGAGTCTATTTGATATGAACACTCATACATAAACTCTTTGAATAATGCACATGTGGAAAATAATCACTAGTCTATTTCATACGCTTATTCCTTTAGAGAATCAATGAATAACGCACACCTGTGAATTAAAATGGATTCTGTTTTATATAGCCACATTTTCAGTGAAATATATATATATATATATATATATATATATATATATGGAATAGTCAGAAATCTTTTTCATATGGCCACTCCTTCCGTGCCCCAGTGAATAATGCACCTCTGTAAAATAGTCAATGGTCTACATCAAATGGCTACATATTCGGAGTCTCTGTAAGTAATGCACACCTGGGGAATAGTGAGGAGTCTCTTTTTTATGCCCACTTATTCAGAGTCTCATTGCATAATACACACCTGGGGAAGAGTTAAGAGTCTACTCTATGTAGCCACTCATTTAGAGCCTCAGTGAATAATGCACACCTGTGGAATAGACATTAGACTATTTTGTATGGCCACCAAATCAAAGCCTCAGTGAGTAATAAACAACTTTGGAATAGTGAGGAGTCTATTTCATATGCCCATTTAATCAGAGTCTCAGTCAATAAAACACACCTGTGGAATAATCAGGAGGCTATTTTTTATGACCAAACTTTCAGAGTTTCTGTGTATAATGCACACAGGGGCATACACAGGACACTATTACATATGGCCTCTCTTTAAGAGCTTCTCTGAATATTGAACACCTGTAGAGTACTCAAGAGTCTATTTCATATAGCTACATATTCAAAGATTTACTGGATAATACACACTTGGGGGAAAGTCAAAATTCTATTTCATAAAGCCACGCTTTCAGAACCCAACCTAAAAACGCACTCCTTGGAGTATTCAGGATTCTCTTTCCCATGGCCACACATTCAGAGAACTCATTCAGAACCTCAGTAAATCATACATACTTCGGGAATACTCAGAAGTTTATTTCATATAGCCACTCATTCAGTGTCTCCTGGAATAATTCACACTTGTGAAATAGTCTGGAGCATATTTGATAGGACGATTCATTCAGTGCCTCAGTGGAAAATGCACATGTGAGGCGTAGACAGGAGGCTATTTTATGTAGCCACTCATCCACATTTTAGTAAGTAATACACACTGGGAAATAGTCAGGAGTCTATTTCATATGGCCACTCATTCAGAACCTCAGTGAATAATACACACCTGTGGAACTAGATAGAGTCTATGACATATGGCCATTCAATCAGAGCATTACTGAATGATGCACACCTGGGATATAATCAGGATTCTATTTCATATGACCATTGATTAAAAGCCTTATTCAGTAGTGCACATCTGATCAATAATCAGGAGGCTATGTCATATGAACACTCTTTCAGCGCCTCAGTGAATAATGCACATCTGTGGAGTAGTGAGGAGTGTAATTAATACAGCGACTCATTCAGAGCCTCAGTGAAAAATACACACCTGTGGAATAGTCAGGATTCCATTTCATATGGCCACTGACTCATAGCCTCAGTGAATAATGCACAAATGTACAGTACTCAGCAGTCTATTTCATATTGCCACTCATTCAGAGATTCACTGAATAACACAAACATGTGGAATAGTCAGCATCCAATTTCATATGACCACACAAGCAGAGCCTTACTGAGTAATACACACCTTGAGAAGAGTTAGCAGTCTACTTTATATAGCCATTCATTTACAGCCTCAGTGAATAGTGCACACGTTTGGAATGGACATTAGTCTCTTTTAAATTGCCACAAAATCAAAGCCTGATTGAGTAATGCACAGCTTTGGAATAGTCAGGAGTCTATTCCATATGCCCACATATACAGAGTCTGAGTCAATAATACATACCTGGGATATAGTCAGGAGTGTATTACTGACTCAAAGACTCATTAAAAAATACACACCTCTGGACTAGTCAGGAGACTCTTTCATATGGCAAATGTTTCAGAGCCTCAGTGAATAATGCATACCTGTAAAAATCTCAGGACGCTATTACATACGGCCTCTTCTTCAGAGCCTCACTTAATAAGGAACACCTGTAGAGTAGTGAGAAGTCTATTTCATATAGCCACATATTCAGAGCCTCACTGAATAACATACACCTTGGGGAAAGTCAGGATTCTATTTTGTATCTCCACTCATTCAGAGCCAAACCTTAGAAATGAATGCCTGAGGAGTATTCAGGAGTCTTAATACTACAGTCACTCATTTAGAGCGTCGCTGAATAATACAAACATGTGGAATAGTCAGGAGTCTATTTCATATGCCACTCATTCAGAACCTCAGTGAATAATGATATATACCTAGGGAATACTCAAAATTCTATTTCATATAGCCAATTATTCAGAGATTCACTAAATAATGCACACCTTGGGAATATTCTGGAGAATATTTGATATGACCATTCACCAAGTGCCTTAGTGGAAAATGCACAGCTGAGAAATAGTCAAGAGTATATAGTCAGGAGTCTATTTCATATGGCCACTCATTCAGAGACTCACTGAATAATACACACCTGGGAATAGTCAGAGTCCATGTCATATGGCCACTCAATCACAGCATTACCAAATAATGCACAATGAAACAATAGTCAGGAGTCTATTTTATATGGCCTCTCATTTACAGCTTCAGTGAATAATGAACACCTGTGGAGGAGTCAGGACCCTATTTAAGATAGCCACAAATTAAGCACCTCCCTGAATGATACACACATGGGTGATAGTAAGGAGACAATTTGATATGGACACTCATACAGAACCTCTTTCAATAATGCACACCTGCGGAATAGTCAGAAGTCTATTTCATATAGCCAATTATTCAGAGATTCACTAAATAATGCACACCTGTGGAGTAAAATGGCATCTATTTCATATGGCCACTCTTTCAGTGTTTCAGTGAATGATATGTATAATTGGAATAGTCAAAATTCTCTTTCATATAGCCACTCGTTCAGGGCCCCATGAATAATACACCCCTGTATAATAGCCAAGAGTATACTTCAAATGGCAACACATTCAGAGTCTCCAAATAATGCACATATGGGGAACACTCAGGAGTCTCTCTTTTATGCCCTCTTATTCAGAGTCTCATTCATTAATAAACACATGAGGAAGAGTTAAGAGTCTACTTCATATAGCCACTCATTTAGAGCCTCAGTGAATAATGCACACCAGGGTAATAGTCTGGAGCCTCTTTCATATGGGCACTCATTCAGTGCCTCACTGAGTGATACACACCTGGGGAATCATCAGGATTCTATTCCATACTACCACTTATTCAGAGCCTTAATGAATAATTCACAACGTGGCAAGAGTCAGGTGTCTTTTTTATATGGCCTCTCATACAGAGCTTCAGCGTATAATGAACTTCTATGGAGTAGTCAGAATGCTTTTTAAGATAGCCACGAATTAAGTGCCTCTCTGAATAATACACACCTGGGGGAGTGTCAGGAGTCTATTTCGTATGGACAATCATACAGAACCTGTTTGAATAATGTAAACCAGGAGAATAATTATGAGTCTATGTCAAATGGCTACTCATTCTGAATATTAGTAAATAACGGACACATGTGGAGTAATAAGAAGTCTATTTCATATGGCCACTCTTTCACAGCCTCACTGAATATTACACACTTGTGATATAGTCTGGAATCTATTTCTTATATCCACTCATTCAAAGAATGACTGAAGAATGCACACCTGCGGAATAGTCAGAAGTCTATTTCTTGTGGCCACTTATTGAGAGCCTCACAAAATAAACACACTTGGGGAAATAGTCAAGACTCTGTTTTATCCCCTCATTCAGAGTCTTACTGAAAAAATGCACACTTGTGGAATAGTCAGGAGTCTTTTTCATGTGGCCTTTCATTCGGAGTGTCACTGAATAACGTGGAGTACTCTGGAGTCTATTTCATGTAGACACATATTCAGAGTCTCTGTGAATAATGCAACCTGTGATTTAGTAAGGATTCAAATTAATATTGCCACATATTCTGAGCCTCACTGAATAAACACACCTAGAGAATGATTTGGAGTCTATTTCTGATGAACATTCATTCACAGCCTCGGTGAATACTGCACACATGTGGAGTAGGCAGGAGTTTCTTTCATTTGGACACTCATTCATAGCCACACTGAATAATAGGCACCTGTGGAATAGTAAGGAGTCAGTATCATATGGCCCCTCAGAGAATCAGCGAATAATGCACACATGAGGAATACTCAGTGAATATTAGGAGTCTAATTCATATGGTCACTCAGATCCTCAGTGAATAATGCACACCACGGTAATAGTCAGGATCCTGTTTCGTATTACCAATGATTCACCATCTCACTGAATGATACACACCGGGAAATTGTCAGGATTCTATTCCATAAGACCACTCATTCAGAGCCTTACTGAATACTGCACAATGGGTCAATAGTAAAAATTTTATTTCATATGGCCTCGCATTCAGATGTTCAGTGAATAATGAACTCCTGTAAAGTGGTCAGCACCCTGTTTAAGATAGCCACAAATTGGGCACCTCCCTGAATGATACTCACCTGGGTGACAGTCAGGAGTCAATTTGATATGGACCCTCATACAGAACCTCTTTGAATAATGCACATGTGAAAAATAATTACTAGTCACTTTCAGATGGTGATTCGTTTGGAGAATCAATGAATAACACACACCTGTGGAATAAAATCGAGTCTATTTAACACGGCCACCCTTTCAGTGTTTCAGTGATTAATATATATATATGGAATAACCAGGAATCTCTTTTATATGGCCACTCGTCCAGGGCCTCAGTGAATAATACACACCTGGGAAATAGTCAAGAGTCTTCTTCAAATGGCTACACATTCAGAGTCTCTGTAAATAATGCACATTTGGGCAACAGACAGGAGTCTCTGTTTTTTATGCCCACTTATTCAGAGTCTTATTCAATAATACACACCTGGGGAAGAGTTAATAGTCTACTTCGTATAGCCGCACATGTAGAGCCTCAGTGAATAATGCACACCAGTGTAATAATCTGTAACCTCTTTCATGTGGCCACTCATTCATTGCCTCTCTGAATGATGCACACCTGGGGAATCATCAGAATTCTCTTCCATACTACCACACATTCAGAGCCATAATGAATAATTCACAAATGGCGCAATAGTCAGGTGTCTATTTTATATGGCCTCTCATTCAGAGCTTCAGTAAATAATGAACTTCTATAAAGTAGTCAGGAGGCTCTCTAAGATAGCCACGAATTAAGTGCCTCCCTGAATGATACACACGTGGTTGATAGTCAGGAGTCTATTTCAGATGACCTCTCATTCTGGGAATTACTGAATAATACCCACTTGTGGAATTGTCAGGAGTCTATGTGGTATGGACCCACATACAGAGCCTGTTTGAATAATGCACACATGGAGAATAATTAGGAGTCTATGTCATATGGCTACTCATTCTGACAATCGGTGAATAATGCACACATGTTGAGTCATAAGAAGTCTGTTTTATATGGCCACCCTTTCACAGCCTCACTGAATATTACACACTTGTGATATAGTCTGGAGTCTATTTTTTATCGCTGCTCATTCAGGGAATCACTGAAAAATGCACCACTGCGGAATAGTCAGAAGTCTCTTTCCTATGGTCACTCATTGAGAGCCTCACTAAATTTACACACGTGGGGAAGTAGTCAAGACTCTGTTTTATACCATATTCAGAGTCTCACTGAAAAATGCACACCTGTGGAATAGTCAGGAGTCTTTTTCATGTGGCCTCTCATTCAGAGTGTCACTGAATAATGTGGCGTAGTCAGGAGTCTATTTAATGTAGACACATGCTCAGAGCCTCAGTGAATAATACACACCTCTGGGATAGTAAGGAATCTAATTAATATAGCCACACATTTTGATTCTCACTAAATAATACGCACCTGGAGAATAATTTGGGGTCTATTTTTGATGGACATTCATTCAGAGCCTCGGTGAATAACGCACATCTGTGGCGTAGCCAGGAGTCTATTTCATTTGGACACTCATTCATAGCCTCAGTGGATAATATTCACCTGTGGAATAGTCAGCAGTCTATGTCATATTGCCACTCAGAGAATCAGTGAATAATGCACACATGAGGAATACTCATTGGATATTTGTAGTATACTTCTTATGGCCACTCAGAGCCTCAGTGAATATTGCACACCACGGTAGTAGTCAGAATCCTGTTTTATATGTCCACTGATTCAGTATCTCACTGAATGATAAACACCAGGAACCGTCAGGATTCTATTCCATAGGACCACTCATTTAGAGCCTTACTGAATAATGCAATATGGGGCAATAGTCAAGAGTTTATTTCATATGGCATCTCATAAAGAGCTTCAGTGAATAATGAACACCTGTGGGGTAGTCAGGACCTTGCTTAATATAGCCACAAATTAAGCAGCTCCCTGAATGATACAGACCTGGATGACAGTCAGGAGTCTATGTGATATGGACACTCATACAGAACCTTTTTGGATAATGCTCATGTGTAGAATAATCTTTAGTCTCTTTCATATGGTGATTCCTTTATAGAATCAATGAATAAGAGACACCTGTGGAGTAAAATTGAGTGTATTTCATATGGCGACTTTTTCAGTGTTTCAGTGAATAATGTATATATCTGGAAAGCCAGGAATCTCTTTCATATGGCCATTCGTTAAGGGCCTCAGTGAGTAATACACCCCTGGAAAATAGTCAAGAATCTACTTTAGAGGGGAGACCTAAGATGGCGTCGTAGAGGTGAATCAGGATCACAGCTCTCAGGGAAGGCACAGAGGGTGAGTCCTAGCTGCACTCTTGGACGGAAGTTTTTTGCCCACAGAACGTTGAAATTCCCAGGTGTGGGAGAGACATGGGACGCTAGCACAGCCAGCTCACAGGGCCGGTTCAGCCAGCGCCACACCACAGTGGCACCAGGCACAAAACTCTCTGGTCCGGGTTCCCTGTTAAACTGGCAATCTGAGATTTGGAAGGGCAGATTGGCATGTCTATCTAATTGAACAGGACTTGGACAATGAGCCAGACAAGGAGATTCCTCGGAAACGTGAACGAAGCCAGTGCAGTGGGCAGCGGCACGGGAGATTGCATGGATACTAGTGCCCTATCAGCAGGCTACTGGGGCGCCAGTGAGAGTCAACCATTCAGCTTGGGGAGAGGATGAGACAGAGAGAGAGAGAAAACGGGCTCTGAGGCAGGGAGCTGGGTGGTTGGTCTCGGCGGGTCCTACACTCACAGGGACAAGCAGGGCAGTGATTGGAGGTGCTCGGGGCTGAGAGTTTTGCTGCCGGCATCTAGGATGGTGCAGCCCGGTGGGGAGGGTCGTCTGCCACTAAGAACTCAATCTGTCCCTACTGAAGTACTGCCCAGGGCTGATGCAGCCTGCTGTTGCCAAGGCAACCTGCCATAACAGAGAGACTCCGCCAGCAGGGCAGAGAACGCCACAGCAGAACAGAGCCCAGTAGGAAGAGGGCGGACCCACGCTAGCCAGATAGAGCCCTGGAAGGCAAATAGTGAATAGACTGCCTCCTAGCTGGGCAGGACAGTAAAACAGATACTCATTAAGAAAGCCCCAACTCCCTGAAAAAGAGCATCTAAGGGGAAATAAAGAAGAGGTTTATGAGTTTTGTTGCAGCAGACATAAACACATCCTCCCAACAGCCCTGAATAAGAAACGGAGCTCACAGCACAGCACTGGAGCTCCTATAAAGAACAGACTGTCTCCTCAAGCAGCTCCCTGACCCCTGTATATACAAAGAGTCACCCCAAATAAAGGACTAATTAGACTGACATTTGGCAGGCATCATTCTGGAACAAAGATAGCAGAAGAAGAAACTGGTAGTATCCCTCACTCTTCCACATCTGCTACAGGTGTACCCCAGACAAGCAGGGCCTGGAGTGGACCTCAGCACACGTACAGCAGAGGGGCTAGACCATTAGAAGGAAAACTAAGTAACAGAAATACCTCATCATCAACAATCTGGGCGTCCACACAGAGACCCAATTGAAAAATCAGCAACTACTAAGACGACAGGTGGATAAATCCATAAAGATGGGAAGAAACCAGCGCAAAAAGGAGGAAAACACCAGAAACCAAAGCACCTCACCTCCTACAAAGGACCAAAACTCCTCACCAGCAAGGGAACAAAGCTGGACAAAGAATGAGTGTGATGAAATGACGGAATGAGACTTCAGAAAGTGGATAATGAGAAACTTCAGTGAGCTAAAATAACATGCTGTAAATCAGTGCAAAAAAACTAAGAACCTTGAAAAATAATTTGAAAAAAGATTCGAGGAATTGATAACAAGAATGGACAATGTAGAGAGGAATATCAATGAATTGAAGGAGCTGAAAAACACATGAGAGCTTCGGGAAGCATGCACAAGTTTCAACAGCCGAATTGACCAAGCAGAAGAAAGAATATCAGAAGTCCAAGATCAACTCAATGAAATAAAACGAGAAACCAAGATTAAAGAAAAAAAGTGCAAAAAGAAAAGAATAAAATCTCCAAGAAATGTGGGACTATGTGAAGAGACCCAATGTAGGTTTCATAGGTGTACCAGAAAGTGAAGAAGAGAATGAGTCCAAGCTGGAAAACACTCTTCAGGATTTTATCCAAAAAAATTTCCCAAGATATCAAGACACGTCTATACTCAACTCCAGGAAATACAGAGAACACCACAAAGATACTCGCAAGAAGAGCAACCCCAAGGCACATAATCAGATTCACCAGGGTTGAAATGAAAGAGAAAATACTAAGGGCAGCCAGAGAGAAAGGTCGGGTCACCCACAAAGGGAAGCCCATCAGACTCACAGCAGATCTCTCGGCAGAGACTCTACAAGCCAGAAGAGAGTGGGGGCCAATATTCAACATCCTTAAAGAAAAAAACTTTCAACCCAGAATTTCATATCCAGCCAAACTGAGCTTCATAAGTGAAGGAAAAATAAAATCCTTCATGAACAAGCAAGTACTCAGAGATTTTGTCACCACTAGGCCTGCTTTACAAGAGCTCCTGAAAGAGGCACTACACATAGAAAGAAACAACCAGTACCAGCCATCCTAAAAGCATACCAAATGCTAAAGACCATCAACAAAATGAAGAATCTACATGAACCAATGGGCAAAACAGCCAGCTAGCATCAAAATGGCAGTATCAAATTCACACATAACAATATTAACCCTAAATGTAAATGGGCTAAATGCACCAATCAAAAGACACAGACTGGCAAATTGGATAAAAACCAAAACCCATCGGTGTGCTGTATCCAGGAAACCCACCTCACATGCAAGGATACACAAAGGCTCAAAATAAAGGATGGAGGAAGATTTACCAAGCAAATGGAGAGCAAAAAAGCAGGAGTTGCAATTCTCATCTCTGATAAAATAGACTTTAAAGCAACAAAGATCAAAAGGACAAAGAAGGTCATTACATAATGGTAAAAGGATCGATACAACAAGAAGAGCTAACGATTCTAAATATATATGGACCCAATGCAGGAGCACCCAGATATATAAGGCAAGTTCTTAATGACTTACAAAGAGACTTAGACTCCCACACAATAATAGTGGGAGACTTTAACACTCCACTGTCAATATCAGACAGATCAACCAGACAGAAAATTAACAAGGATATCCAGGACTTGAACTCAGACCTGGAACAAGCAAACCTGATAGACATTTACAGAACTCTCCACCCCAAATCCACAGAATATACATTCTTCTCAGCACCACATCACACCTACTCCAAAATTGACCACATAATTGGAAGTAAAGCACTCCTCAGCAAATGCAAAACAACTGAAATCATAACAAACAGTCTCTCAGACCATAGTGCAATCAAGTTGGAACTCAGAATTCAGAAAATAACTCAGAACCGCACAGCTTCATGGAAACTGAACAACTGGCTCTTGAATGTTGATTGGATAAACAATGAAATGAAGGCAGAAATAAAGAAGTTCTTGAAACCAATGAGAATGAAGACACAACGTACCAGAATCTCTGGGACACATTTAAAGCAGTCTGTAGAGGAAAATATATAGCAATAAGTGCCCACATGAGAAGAGTGGAGAGATCCAAAATTGACACCCTATCTCAAAATTGAAAGAGCTAGAGGAGCAAGATCAAAAAGCTCAAAACCTAGCCAAGACAAGAAATAACTAAGATCAGAGCAGAACTGAAGCAAATGGAGAGCAAAAAAAAAGGGAGTTGCAATTCTCATCTCTGATAAAATAGACTTTAAAGCAACAAAGATCAAAAGGGACAAAGAGGTCATTACATAATGGTAAAAGGAACGATACAACTAGAAGACATAACGATTCTAAATATATATGGACCCAATGCAGGAGCACCCAGATATATAAGGCAAGTTCTTAATGACTTACAAAAGACTTGACTCCCACACAATAATAGTGGGAGACTTTAACACTCCACTGTCAATATCAGACAGATCAACCAGACAGAAAATTAACAAGGATATCCAGGACTTGAACTCAGACCTGGAACAAGCAAACCTGATAGACATTTACAGAACTCTCCACCCCAAATCCACAGAATATACATTCTTCTCAGCACCACATCACACCTACTCCAAAATTGACCACATAATTGGAAGTAAAGCACTCCTCAGCAAATGCAAAACAACGGAAATCATAACAAACAGTCTCTCAGACCATAGTGCAATCAAGTTGGAACTCAGAATTCAGAAAATAACTCAGAACCGCACAGCTTCATTGAAACTGAACAACTGGTTCTTGAATATTGATTGGATAAACAATGAAATGAAGGCAGAAATAAAGAAGTTCTTAAAACCAATGGAACGAAGACACAAGGTACCAGAATCTCTGGGACACATTTAAAGCAGTCTGTAGAGGAAAATATATAGCAATAAGTACCCCCATGAGAAGAGTGGAGAGATCCAAAACTGACACCCTATCGTCTAAATTGAAAGACCTAAAGGGGCAAGATCAGAAAAGCTCAAAACATAGCCAAAGACAGGAAATAACTAAGATCAGAGAAGAACTGAAGGAGATAGAGACAAGAAAAACCCTTCAAAAAATCAATAAATCAAGAGCTGGTTTTCGAAAAGATCAACAAAATAGACAGACCACTAGCCAGAATGATAAAAGAAGAAAAGAGAACAACCAAATAGATGCAATAAAAACGATAAAGAAATCACCACAAATTTCACAGAAATTCAAACCATCATCAGAGAATACTACAAACAACTCTATGCACATAAAATAGTAAACCAGAAAAAAATGAATAAATTCCTTGAAAACTGTGTCCTCCCAAGCCTAAACGAGGAGGAATCCGAAACTATGAATAGACCAATAACAAGGTCTGAAGTTGAGGCAGCAATTAAGAGCCTACAAAACAAAAACAGCCCAGATCCAGATGGGTTCACAGCCAAATTCCACCGGACACACAAAGAGGATCTGGTACCATACCTTCTGAAACTATTACAAATAATTCAAAAAGAGGGAACCCTTCCCAAATCATTTTATGAGACCAAAATTATTCTGATACCAAAACCCGGCAGAGACTTAACAAGAAAAGAAAACTTCAGGCCAATATCCGTGATGAACATAGATGCAAAAATCTTCGATAAAATACTGGCAAGCCAATCGCAACAGCACTTTAAAAAACTTATCCATCATGATCAAGTAGGATTCTTCCTGGCGATGCAAGGCTGGTTCAACATATGGAAGTCTATAAATGTAATTCACCACATAAACAGAAGCAACAACAAAAACCACATGATTTTCTCAATTGACGCAGAGAAGGCATTTGACAAATTTCAACAGCCCTTTATGCTAAAACCCCTCAATAAACTTGGTTTTGATGGAACATATCTCAAAGTAATCAAAGCTATTTACAACAAACCAAAAGCCAATATCATACTGAATGGGAAAACTGGAAGCATTCCCTTTGAAATCCGGCACTAGACAAGGATGCCCTCTCTCACCACTTCTATTCAACATAGTACTGGAAGTTCTAGCCAGAGTAATTAGGCAAGAAAAAGAAATAAAGGGTATTCAAATAGGAAAGGTGGAAGCCAAATTTTCTCTATTTGCAGACGACCTGATAGTATACCTAGAAAACCCCATCACCTCAGGCCAAAAGATCCTGAAACTGAAAAGCAACTTCAGCAAAGTTTCAGGATATAAAATCAATGTGCAAAAATCACAAGCATTCCTATACACCAATAACAGACTTAAAAAGAACCAAATCAAGAACGAACTGCCATTCAAAATTGCTACAAAAAAATTAAATACCTAGGAATACAACTCACAAAAACGTAAGGGACCTCTTTAAGGAAAACCACTAACCACTGCTCAACGAAAGCAGAGGACACAAACAAATGGAGAAAAATTCCATGTTCGTGGTTAGGAAGAATCAATATCGTGAAAATGGCTATACTGCCCAAAGTAATTTACACAATCAATTCTATCCTCATCAAACTACCATTGAATTTCTTCACAGAACTGGAAAAAGCCACCATGAACTTTATATGGAACCAAGAGAGAGCCCACATAGCCAAGTCAATTCTAAGCAAAAAGAACACAGCGGGGGCATCACACTACCAGACTTCAAACTATACTAGGCTACAGTCATCAAAACAGCATGGTACTGGTACCAGAACAGAGATATAGACCAATGGAACAGAACAGAGGCATCGGAGGCAAATCAAACATATCTACAACCATATAATCTTTGATAAACCAGACAGAAACAAGCAATGGGGAAAAGGATTCCTATTTAATAAATGGTGTTGGGAAAACTGGCTAGCCATGTGCAGAAAGCAGAAACTGGACCCTTCCTGACACTTACACTAAAATTAACTCAGATGGATTAAAGACTTAAACATAAGACCTGGCACCATAAAAACCCTAGAAGAAAATCTAGGCAAAACCATTCAGGACATAGGAGTAGGCAAGGACTTCATGAACAAAACACCAAAAGCATTGGCAACAAAAGGCCAAAATAGACAAATGGAACCAAATCAAGAACGAACTGCCATTCAAAATTGCTACAAAAAATTAAATACCTAGAATACAACTCACAAAAACGTAAGGGACCTCTTTAAGGAAAACCACTAACCACTGCTCAACGAAAGCAGAGGACACAAACAAATGGAGAAAAATTCCATGTTCGTGGTTAGGAAGAATCAATATCGTGAAAATGGCTATACTGCCCAAAGTAATTTACACAATCAATTCTATCCTCATCAAACTACCATTGAATTTCTTCACAGAACTGGAAAAAGCCACCATGAACTTTATATGGAACCAAGAGAGAGCCCACATAGCGAAGTTAGTTCTAAGCAAAAAGAACACAGCGGGGGGCATCACACTACCAGACTTCAAACTATACTACAAGGCTACAGTCATCAAAACAGCCTGGCACTGGTACCAGAACAGAGATATAGACCAATGGAACAGAACAGAGGCATCGGAGGCAAATCAAACTATCTACAACCATTCAATCTTTGACAAACCTGACAGAAACAAGCAATGGGGAAATGATTCCCTGTTTAATAAATGGTCTTGGGAAAACTGGCTAGCCATGTGCAGAAAGCAGAAACTGGACCTCTTCCTGACACTTTACATTGACATTAACTTCAGATGAGTTAAAGACTTAAACATAAGACCTGGCACTGTAAAAACCCTAGAAGAAAATCTAGGCAAAACCATTCAGGACATAGGAGTAGGCAAGGACTTCATGAACAAAACACCAAAAGCATTGGCAACAAAGGCCAAAATAGACAAATGGGACCTAATCAAACACCACAGCTTCTGCACAGAAAAAGAAACAGTCACTAGAGTGAATCGGCAACCATCAGAATGGGAAAAAATCTTTGCAGTTTACTCATCTGACAAAGGGCTGATATCCAGAATTTACAAAGAACTCAAACAGATTTACAGGAAAAAACAAACAAGCCCATTCAGAAATGGGCAAAGAATATGAACAGACACTTTACAAAAGAAGACACACATGAGTCCAACAAACGCATGAAAAAATACTCATCATCACTGGTCATTAGAGTGATGCAAATCAAAACCACATTGAGATACTATCTTATACCAGTTAGAATGGCGATCATTATAAAATCTGGAGACAGCAGATGCGGAGAGGATGTGGAGAAATAGGAACACTGTTACACTGTTGGTGGGAGTGTAAATTAGTTCAACCATTCTGGAAGACAGTGTGGTGATTCCTCAAGGAACTAGAAATAGAAATTCCATTTGACCCAGCAATCCCATTACTGGGTATGTATCCAAAGGACTATAAATCGTTCTACTATAAGGACACATGCACACGAATGTTCATTGCAGCACTGTTTACAATAGCAAAGACCTGGAACCAACCCAAATGCCCATCGATGATAGACTGGACTGGGAAAATGTGGCACATATACACCATGAAATATTATGCAGCAATCAAAAATGATGAGTTTGTGTCCTTTGTAAGGACATGGATGAATCTGGAGAACATCATTCTCAGCAAACTGACACAAGAACAGGAAAAGTAATACCGCATATTCTCACTCATCGGCG
Source organism: Saguinus midas (assembly GCA_021498475.1). Classification (NCBI taxonomy): domain Eukaryota; kingdom Metazoa; phylum Chordata; class Mammalia; order Primates; family Cebidae; genus Saguinus; species Saguinus midas. Next base: position 117,345,675 of record CM038400.1, on the reverse strand, counting down.
GGTGAGAGAAATGAGAACACATGTACACAGGGAGGGGGTCTACTACACACTGGGGTCTATTGGGGGGGATGGGGGAGGGACAGCGGGGGGGAGCTGAAGAGGGATAACCTGGGAATAAATGTCAAGTGTGGGTGAAGGGGAGGAAGGCATCAAAACACACTGCCATGTGTGTACCTATGCAACTACCTTGCACTTTCTGCTCATGTACCCCAAATCCTATAATGCAATAAAAATTTAAAAAATTAGATACTTCCAGAAGATGGCATTGTAGAGGTGACTCAGGATTGCAGCTCTCAGTGAAGGCGCAGAGGGTGAGTTTTAGCCGCATTCTCAAATGATTCTTTTTTGCGCACAGAACGTTGAAAGTCCCAGGTGTGGGAGAAACACAGGACACTTGCGCAGCTGGCTCACATGGCCGGTTGGGCTGGGATGGCTTCTCAGCTCAGCAGCACACGGCACAAAACTCACTGGTATGGGTGCCCTGTTAAACCGGCAACCTGAGATTTGGAAGGGCAGATTGGTATGTTCGACTGATTGAATGGTACTTGGCCAATGAGCCAGACCAGGATATTCCTGGGAAACGTGATCTGAGCCAGTGCAGTGGGCAGTGGCACGGGAGAAAACACGAATCCTAGTGCCCTATCAGCAGGCTACTGGGGCGCCAGTGAGAGAATCAACCGTTCAGCTTGGGGAGAGGAAGACAGAGAGAGAGAGAATGGACTCTGAGGCAGGGAGCTGAGTGATCGAGCTTGGCGGGTTACACCCTCACGCAGACAAGCAGGGTGGCGACTGGAGGCGCTTGGGGCTGAGACTTTTGCTGCCAGCATCTAGGACGGTGCAGCCCAGTGGGGGAGGGGTGTCCACCACTAAAGACGCAATCCGCCCCTACTGAAGTACCGCCCAAGGCTGACACGGCCTGCCGTTGCCAAGGCAACCTGCCATAACAGAGAGAATCCACCAAGAGAGTGGAGCGAACCACAGCAAAACAGAGCCCAGGGCAGCAGGGCGGACCCGTGCGAGAATGGTGGAGCCCCGGCAGGCAAATATTGAATAGACTGCCACCTAGTGGGGAAGGAAAGTGCAATAGATACTCAGAAAGAAAGCCCCAACTCTCTGAGACAGAGCATCTAAGGGGAAAAAAAGGGGGGGTTTTATGAGATCTGTTGAAGCAGACATAAACATATACTCCGAACAACGCTGACTGAACAACGAAGATCATAGCTCAGAACTGGAGCGCCTATAGAGCACAGACCTTCTCCTCAAGCAGCTCCCTGACCCCTGTATATCCAAACAGTCACCCCAAAAAAGGACTAATCAGACTGACATTTGGGGGTCATCATTCTGGAACAAAGATAGCAGAAGAATAAACTGGTAGCATCCCTCACGGTTCTGCAGCTGCTACAGGTGTACCCCAGACAAGCAGGGCCTGGAGTGGACCTCACCACTCGTACAGCAGAGGGGTTAGATCATTAGAAGAAAAACTAAGTAACACAAATACTTAATCGTCAACAATCTGGGCGTCCACTCAGAGACCCAATTGAAAAATCAGCAACTACTAAGACGATAGGTGAATAAATCCATAAAGATGAAAAGAAACCAGTGCAAAAAAAAAGGAAAACACCCGAAACCAAAACACCTCACCTCCTACAAAGGACCAAAACTCCTCACCAGCAAAGGAACAAACCTGAACAGAGAATGAGTGTGACAAAATGACGGAATCAGACTTCAGAAAGTGGATAATGAGATACTTCAGTGAGCTAAAAGAACATATTCTAAATCACTGCAAAGAAACTAAGAATCTTGAAGAAAGATTTGAAAAAAGATTCGAGGAAATGATAACAAGAATGGACAACTTATAGAGAAATATGAATGAATTGAAGGAGCTGAAAAACACAACACGAGATCTTCGAGAAACTTGCACAAGTTTCAACAGTTGAATTGACCAAGCAGAAGAAAGGATCTCAGAAGTTGAAGATCAACTCAATGAAACAAAACGAGAAACCAAGATTAAATAAAAAAGAGCAAAAAGGAATGAACAAAATCTTCAAGAAATGTGGGACTATGTGAAGAGACCCAACCTACGTTTGACAGGTGTACCAGAATGTAATGAAGAGAATGAATTCAAGCTGGAAAATACTCTTCAAAATATTATCCATTAATATATCCCCAACCTAGCAAGAGAGGTCAATACTCAACTTCAGGAAATACAGAGAACACCACAAAGATTCTCTGCAAGAACAGAAACCCCAAGGCACATAATCGTCAGATTCACGAGGGTTGAAATGAAGAAGAAAATACTAAGGGCAGCCAGAGAGAAAAGTCGGGTCACCCACAAAGGGAAGCCCATCAGACTCACAGCAGATCTCTCGGCAGAGACTCTACAAGCCAGAAGAGAGTGGGGGCCAATATTCAACATCCTTAAAGAAAAGAACTTTCAACCCAGAATTTCACATCCAGCCAAACTGACCTTCATAAGTGAAGAAAAAATAAAATTTTTCACGAACAAGCAAGTACTCAGATATTTTGTCACCACTAGGCCAGCTTTACAAGAGCTCCTGAAAGAGGCACTACACATAGAAAGAAATAACCAGTACCAGCCATCCCAAAAGCATACCAGATGTTAAAGTGCATCAACAAAATGAAGAATCTACATGAAACAATGCGCAAAACAGCCAGCTAGCATCAAAATGGCAGTATCAAATTCACACATAACAATATTAATTCTAAATGTAAATGGGATAAATGCACCAATGAAAAGACACAGACTCGCAAATTGGATATAAAACCAAAACCCATCGGTGTGCTGTATCCAGGAAACCCACCTCACATGCAAGGATACACAAAGGCTCAAAAGAAAGGGATGGAGGAACAATTACCAAGCAAATGGAGAGCAAAAACAAAGGCAGGAGTTGCAATTCTTGTCTCTAATAAAATAGACTTTAAAGCAACAAAGATCAAAAGAGACAAAGAAGGTCAGCTGGCTCATGGCCGGTTGGCTGGGATGGCTTCTCAGCTCAGCAGCACACGGCACAAAACTCACTGGTATGGGTGCCCTGTTAAACGGCACTGAGATTTGAAGGGCAGATTGGTATGTCCATCTGATTGAAACTTGGACAATGAGCCAGACCAGGATATTCCTGGGAAACGTGATCTGAGCCAGTGCAGTGGGCAGTGGCACGGGAGAAAAAAGATCCTAGTGCCCTATCAGCAGGCGCGCCAGTGAGAGATCAACCGTTCAGCTTGGGGAGAGGAAGACAGAGAGAGAGAATGGACTCTGAGGCAGGGAGCTGGTGATCGAGCTTGGCGGGTTACACCTCACGCAGACAAGCAGGGTGGCGACTGGAGGCGCTTGGGGCTGAGACTTTGCTGCCAGCATCAAGGACGGTGCAGCCCAGTGGGGGAGGGTGTCCACCACTAAACGCAATCCGCCCTACTGAAGTACCGCCCAGGCTGACGGCCTGCCATTGCCAAGGCAACCTGCCATAACAGAGAGAATCCACCAAGAGAGTGGAGCAACCACAGCAAACAGAGCCAGCAGCAGGGGCGGACCCGCATAATGGTGGAGCCCAGGCAAATATTGAATAGACTGCCACCTAGTGGGAAGGAAAGTGACATACATAGATAAGAAAGCCCCAACTCTCTGAGACAGAGCATCTAAGGGGAAAAAGGGGGTTTATGAGATCTTTTGCAGCATAAACATATACTCCAACAACGCTGAATGAACAACAGATCATAGCTCAGCACTGGAGCGCCTATAAGCACAGACCTTCTCCTCAAGCAGCTCCTGACCCCTGTATATCCAAACAGTCACCCCAAAAGGACTAATCAGACTGACATTTGGGGTCATCATTCTGGAACAAAGATAGCAGAAGAATAAACTGGTAGCATCCCTCACGGTTCTGCAGCTGCAGGTGTACCCCAGACAAGCAGGGCCTGGAGGACCTCACCACCATACAGCAGAGGGTTAGATCATTAGAAGAAAAACTAAGTAACACAATACTTATCATCAACAATCTGTCCACTCAGAGACCCAATTGAAAATCAGCAACTACTAAGACGATAGGTGAATAAATCCATAAAGATGAAGAAACCAGTGCAAAAAAAGGAAAACACCCGAAACCAAAACACCTCACCTCCAAAAAGGACCAAAACTCCTCACCAGCAAGGAACAAACCTGAACAGAGAATGAGTGTGACAAAATGACGGAATCAGACTTCAGAAAGTGGATAATGAAACTTCAGTGAGCTAAAAGAACATATTCTAAATCACTGCAAAGAAACTAAGAATCTTGAAGAAAGATTTGAAAAAGATTCGAGAAATGATAACAAGAATGGACAACTTATAGAGAAATATGAATGAATTGAAGGAGCTGAAAACACAACACGAGATCTTGAAGCATGCACAAGTTTCAACAGTTGAATTGACCAAGCAGAAGAAAGAATATCTCAGAAGTTGAAGATCAACTCAATGAAATAAAACGAGAAACCAAGATTAAAAAAAAAAGAGCAAAAGGAATGAACAAAATCTCCAAGAAATGTGGGACTATGTGAAGAGACCCAACCTACGTTTGATAGGTGTACCAGAATGTGATGAAGAGAATGAATCCAAGCTGGAAAATACTTCAAAACATTATCAGAAATATATCCCCAACCTAGCAAGACAGGTCAATACTCAACTCCAGGAAATACAGAGAACACCACAAAGATTCTCTCAAGAAGAGCAACCCCAAGGCACATAATCCTCAGATTCACCAGGGTTGAAACGGAGGAGAAAATACTAAGGGCAGCCAGAGAGAAAGGTCGGGTCACCCACAAAGGGAAGCCCATCAGACTCACAGCAGATCTCTCGGCAGAGACTCTACAAGCCAGAAGAGAGTGGGGCCAATATTCAACATCCTTAAAGAAAAGAACTTTCAACCCAGAATTTCATATCCAGCCAAACTGAGCTTCATAAGTGAAGAAAAAAAAATTTTTCACGAACAAGCAAGTACTCAGAGATTTTGTCACCACTAGGCCTGCTTTACAAGAGCTCCTGAAAGAGGCACTACACATAGAAAGAAACAACCAGTACCAGCCATCCTAAAAGCATACCAAATGCTAAAGAGCATCAACAAAATGAAGAATCTACATGAAACAATGCAAAACAGCCAGCTAGCATCAAAATGGCAGTATCAAATTCACACATAACAATATTAATTCTAAATGTAAATGGGCTAAATGCACCAATCAAAAGACACAGACTGGCAAATTGGATAAAAACCAAAACCCATCGGTGTGCTGTATCCAGGAAACCCACCTCACATGCAAGGATACACAAAGGCTCAAAATAAAGGGATGGAGGAAAATTTACCAAGCAAATGGAGAGCAAAAACAAAGGCAGGAGTTGCAATTCTTGTCTCTAATAAAATAGACTTTAAAGCAACAAAGATCAAAAGAGACAAAGAAGGTCATTACATAATGGTAAAAGGATCGATACAACAAGAAGAGCTAACGATTCTAAATGTGTATGGACCCAATGCAGGAGCACTCAGATATATGAGGGAAGTTCTTAATTACTTACAAAGAGACTTAGACTCCCACACAATAATAGTGGGAGACTTTAACACTCCACTGCCAATAGCAGACAGATCAACCAGACAGAAAATTAACAAGAATATCCAGGACTTGAACTCAGACCTGGAGCAAGCAAACCTGATAGACATTTAAAGAACTCTTCACCCAAGTTCACAGAATATACATTCTTCTCAGCACCACATCACATCTACTCCAAAATTGACCAAATAATTAGAAGTAAAGCACTCCTAAGCAAATGCAAAACAACTGAATCATAACAAACAGTCTCTCAGACCAAAGTGAAATCAAGTTGGAACTCAGAATTTACAAAATAACTCAGAACCGCAAAGCTTCATGGAAACTGAACAACTGGCTCTTGAATGTTGATTGGATAAACAATGAAATGAAGGCAGAAATAAAGAAGTTCTTAGAAACCAACGAGAACGAAGACGCAATGTACCAGAATCTCTGGGACACATTTAAAGCAGTCTGTAGAGGAAAATATATAGCAATAAGTGCCCACATAAGAAGAGTGGAGAGATCCAAAATTGACACCCTATCGTCAAAATTGAAAGAGCTAGAGGAGCAAGATCAAAAAAGCTCAAAACCTTGCTGAAGACAAGAAATAACTGAGATCAGAGCAGAACTGAAGGAGATAGAGACAAGAAAAACCCTTCAAAATATCAATAAATCCAAGAGCTGTTTTTTCGAAAAGATCAACAAAATAGACAGACCACTAGCCAGACTGATAAAAAAGAAAAGCGAGAACAACTAAATAGATGCAATAAAAACGATAAAGGGGAAATCACCACAGATTCCACAGAAATTCAAACCATCATCAGAGCATACTAGAAACAACTCTATGCACATAAACTAGTAAACCAGGAAGAAATGAATAAATTCCTGGACGCCTGTGTCCTCCAAAACCTAAACCAGGAGAAAGCCGAAACTATGAATAGACCAATAACAAGGTCTGAAGTTGAGACAGCAATTAAGAGCCTACCACACAAAAAAGCCCAGGTGTAGATGGGTTCAGAGATAAATTCTACCAGACACACAAAGATGATCTAGTACCATTCCTTCTGAAACTATTCCAAATAATTCAAAAAGAGGGAACCCTTCCGAAATCATTTTATGAGACCAACATCATCCTGATTCCAAAACCCGGCAGAGATTCAACAAGAAAAGAAAACTTCAGGCCAATATTCACGTTGAACATTGATGCAAAAATCTTCAATAAAATACTGGCAAACCGATTGCAACAGCAGATTAATAAACTTATCCATCATGATCAAGTAGAATTCATCCGGGGGATGCAATGCTGGTTCAACATGCACAAGTCTATAAATGTAATTCACCACATAAACAGAAGGAAAAACAAAAACCACATGATTACCTCAATTGACGCAGAGAAGGCATTTGACAAAATTCAACAGCCCTTTATGCTAAAAACCATCAATAAACTTGGTATTGATGGAACATATCTCAAAGTAATAAAAGCTATTTATGACAAACCAACAGCCAATATCATACTTAATGGGCAAAACTGGAAGCATTCCCTTTGAAATCCGGCACTAGACAAGGATGCCCTCTCACCACTCCTATTCAACATAGTACTGGAAGTTCTAGCCAGAGCAATCAGGCAAGAAAAAGAAATAAAGGGTATTCAAATAGGAAAGGTGGAAGCCAAATTGTCTCTATTTGCATACGACATAATAGTATACCTACAAGACCCCATCACCTCAGCCCAAAAGCTGCCGAAACTGATAAGCAACTTCAGCAAAGTCTCAGGATATAAAATCAATGTGCAAAAATCACAAGCATTTCTATACACCAATAACAGACTTAAAGAGAACCAAATCAAGAATGAACTGCCATTCACAATTGCTACAAAGAAAATAAAATACCTAGGAATACAACTCACAAGGAACGTAAGGGACCTCTTGAAAGAAAACTACAAACCACTGCTCAATGAAATAAGAGAGGACACAAACAGATGGAGAAACATTTCATGTTCGTGGATAAGAAGAATCAATATCGTAAAAATGGCTCTACTGCCCAAAGGAATTTACACAATCAATGCTATCCCCATCAAACTACAAATGAATTTCTTCACAGAACTGGGAAAAACCACTATGAACTTCATATGGAACCAATAAAAACCCCGCATAGCCAAGTCAATTCTAAGCAAAATCAACACAGCGGGAGGCATCACACTACCAGACTTCAAATTATACTACAAGGCTACATTAATCAAAACAGCATGGTACTAATACCAAAACAGAGATATAGACCAATGGAACAGAACAGAGGCATCGGAGGCAAATCAACATATCGACAACCATATAATATTTGATAAACCATACAAAAACAAGCAATGGGGAAAGGATTTCCTGTTTAATAAATGGTGTTGGGAAAACTGGCTAGCCATGTGCAGAAAACAGAAACTGGTCCCCTTCCTGACACCTTACACTCAAACTAACTCCATATGGATTAAAGACTTAAACATAAGACCTGACACCATAAAAACCCTAGAAGAAAATCTAGGCAAAACCATTCAGGACATAGGCGTAGGCAAGGACTTCATGACCAAAACACTAAAAGCATTGGCAACAAAAGCCAAAATAGACAAATGGAACCTAATCAAACTCCACAGCTTCTGCACAGCAAAAGAAACAGTCACTAGAGTGAATCAGCAACCATCAGAATGAAAAAAAATCTTTGCAGTTTACGCATCTGACAAAGGGCTGATATCCAGAATTTACAAAGAACTCAAACGAATTTACAGGAAAAAACAAAGAAGCCCATTCAAAAATGGGCAAAGAATATGAACAGACACTTTACAAAAGAAGACATAAATGAGGCCCACAAGACATGAAAAAATGCTCATCATCACTGGTCATTAGAGAGATGCAAATCAAAACCACATTGAGATACCATCTCACGCCAGTTAGAATGGCGATCATTAAAAAATCTGGAGACAGCAGATGCTGGAGAGTATGTGGAGAAAGAGTAACAGTCTTACACTGTTGATGGGAGTGTAAATTAGTTCAACCATTGTGGATGACAGTGTGGCGATTCCTCAGTGACCTAGAAATAGAAATTTCATTTGACCCAGCAATCCCATTACTGGGTGTATATACGAAGGACTATAAATCATTCTACTATAAGGACACATGCACACGAAAGTTCATTGCAGCACTGTTTATAATAGCAAAGACCTGGAACCAACCCAAATTCCCATCGATGATAGACTGGACTGGGAAAGTGTGGCACATATACACCATGGAATATTATGCAGCAATCAAAAATGATGAGTTTGTGTCCTTTGTAAGGACATGGATGAATCTGGAGAACATCATTCTCAGCAAACTGACCCAAGAACAGAAAAAGTAATACCGCATATTCTCACTCATAGGCGGTTGAGAAAAATGAGAACACAGGGACACAGGGTGGGGTCTACTACACAGTGGGGTCTATTGGGGAAATGGGGGAGGGACAGTCGCGGGAGCTGGGGAGGGATAGCCTGGCGATAAATGCCAAGTGTGGGTGATGGGGAGGAAGGCAGCAAAACACACTGCCATGTGTGTACCTATGCAACTACCTTGCAGGTTCTGCATTTGTACCCCCATACCTATAATGCAATAGAAATTTAAAAAAATTAAAAAATTTAAAAAATAGAATAAATGGAGCAAAATATAAACAAACAAACAAAAAAGAATCTACTTTAAACAGCCTCACAGTGAGAGTCTCTCTATATAACGCACTCCTGGTTAATAGTCAGGAATCTTTTTCTTATGCTTTCTTATTCTGCCTCATTCAGTAATACACACCTGGGGAAGAGTTAAGAGTCTACTTCATATGGCCACTCATTTAGAGCCTCAGTGAATAATGCACTCCTTTGATAAGGACACTGTTCTATTTTGTATTGCCACAAAATTAAAGCCTGAGTGAGTAATGCACTACTTTGGAATAGTGAGAATTCTATTATGTATCCCCACTTAATAGGTGTCTCAGTCAATAATACACACCTTATTAATAGTAAGGAATCTATTTTATCTTATCACTACCTCAAGTTTTCATTAAATAATACACACATGTGGAATAGTCAGGAGGTTATTTCATATGGCCAAACATTCAGAGTCTCAGTTACTAATGCATACCGGGGAATACTCAGTACACTCTTTTATATGGCCTCCCATTCAGAGCTTTACTGTATAATGAACACCTAGGACAAAGTCAGCATTCTATTTCATAATGACACTCTTTCAGAGCCCAACCTAAAAATGCACTTCCGTGAATATTCAGGATTCTGTTCTCTATGGCCACTCATTCAGAATCTCATTGAATCATACATACCTGGGGAATACTCTGGAGTCTATTTCATATGGCCACTCATTCAGCGACTCATGGAATAGTGCACACCTGAGAAATCGTCTAAAGTCTATTTGATATGGTGGCTCATTCAGTGCCTCAGTGGAAAATGCACACGTGAGGAATAGACAAGGCTTTATTTTCTGTAGCCACTCATCCATACCCTTAGTAAGTAATACACACCTGTGGAATAGTCAGGAGTCTATTTCATGTGGCCACTTATTCAGGAACTCAGTTAATGATACACACCTGTGGACTAGATAGAGTCTATGACATATGGCCACTCAATTAGAAAACTACTGAATGATGCACACCTAAGAAAGAGTCAGGATTATATTTCATATAACCATTGATTAATAGCCTCATTGAGTTATGCACATCTCGTCAGTAATCAGGAGGCTATGTCATATAACACGCATTCAGAGCCTCAGTGAATAATGCACACCTGTGGAGTAGACAGGAGTGTATTTTACACAGCCACTCATTCGAGCCACAGTGAATAATACACACTTGTGGAATAGTCAGGATTCCATTTCATATGGCCAATGACTCATAGCCTCAGTGAATAATGCACAAATGTACAGTATTCAGCAGTCTATTTTATATAGACACTCATTCAGAGATTCACTGTATAATACAAATATTTGGGATCGACAGCATCCTTTTTCATATGATCACACAAGGTGAGGCTGACTGAGTAATGCACACCTGGGGAAGAGTTTGCAGTCTACTTTATACAGCCAGTCATTTACAGCCTCTGTGAATAATGCACACGTGTGGAACAGACACTAGTCTCTTTCAAATGGCCACAAAATTAAAGGCTGTGTGAGTAATGCACAACTTTAAAACCGTGATTAGTATATTTACTATGCTTACATTTTCAGAGTCTGAGTCAATAATACATACCTGAGGAATGGTCACCAATCTATTTTATATGTCCACTAACTCAAAGCCTCAATAAATAATACACAGCTGTGGACTAGTCAGGAGACTTTTTCATATGTCCAAAGTTTCAGAGCCTCAGTGAATAATGCATACCTGGGGAATACTCAGGACGCTATTACATATGGCCTCTCCTTCAGAGCTTCACTACATAAAAAACACCTGTATTGTAGTTAGAATTCTATTTCATATTTCCACATATTCAGAGCCTCACTGAATAACATACATCTCGGGGAAAGTCAGGATTCTATTTTGTATAGCCACTATTTAGAGCCGAACCTGAAAATGCGTGCCTGAGGAGTATTCAGGAGTCTCTATCCTATGGCCACTCATTCAGAGCCTCACAGAATAATACAGAGCTATGGAAAAGTCAGGAGTTTATTTCACATGGCCACTCATTCTCAACCTCAGTAAAGAATCATATATACCTGGGGAATACTCAGGATTCTGTTTTAGATAGCCACTTATTCAGAGACTCACTAAATAATGCACACCTGGGGAATAGTCTGGAGTCTATTTAATATGACCATTCACCCAGTGCTTCAGTGGAAAATGCACAGCTGAGAAATAGTCAAGAGGATATAGTCAGGAGTCTATTTCATATGGCCACTCAGTAGGAGCCTCAGGGAGTAGTGGACACCTGGGGAATTGTCAGGAGTCTATTTTGTATGGCAACTCATGCAGAACCTCAGTGAATAACACACACCTGGGGAATAGTCAGGAGTGTATTTCAATTGGCCACAAATTCAGAAGCTCAGTGAATAATGCACACCTGGGAATTGTCAGGAGTCTATTTCATATGGCCACTCATTCAGAGCCTCACTGAATAATGCACCTTATGAGTAGATCAGCCTAATTTATATAGCCATTCATTCAGAGCCTCTCTGAGTAATAAACTCCTTGTGAATATTCAGGAATCTCTTGAATATGGCCATTCAGAGCCTTACTGAATTGTACATAACTGTGGAATTTTCATATGGCCACTCATTCAGAGCCTCAGTGAATAATACACACATGGGGAATAATCCAGATTCTATTTTATATGGCCACTCATTCAGAGCCTCAGTGAATAATACACACCTGTGGAATAGTCAGAAGTCTATTTTATATGGTCACTCATTCAGAGCCTCAGTTAATAATGCACACCTGGGAATTGTCAGGAGTCTATTTCATATGGCCACTCATTCAGAGACTCACTAAATAATGCACACCTGTGGAATAGTCAATGGTCCATTTTATATGGTCACTCATTCAGAGACTCACTGAATAATACACACATGGGGAATAATCCAGATTCTATTTTATATGAGCAGTCATTGAGAACCAAGCTGAATAATTCACACCTTGGAAATAGTCATGTGTCTCTTTCATAGGGACACTGTTTCAGAGCCTCAGTTAATAATGCACACCTGTGGAATAGTCAGAAGTCTATTTTATATGGCCTCTCATTCAGTCCTTCAGTGAATAATGCATGACTGAGGAGTCTAATTTATATCATCCCCGATTCTGAGACTACCTGAATAATGCACACCTGTGGAATAGTCAGAAGTCTATTTTATATGGTCACTCATTCAGAGCCTCACTGAATAATACACACCTGTGGAATAGTCAGAGTCTATTTTATATGGCCACATTCAGAGCCTCAGTGAATAACACAAACCTAGGGAATAGTGAGGAATCTATTCAAAATGGTAACATATTCAGAGCCTCACTGAATAATGCACACCAGGGTAATAGTCAGGAGTCTTTCATATGGCCACTCATTCAGAGCCTCACTGAATAATACACACATGGGGAATAATCCAGATTCTATTTTATATGGCCACTCATTCAGAGCCTCACTGAATAATGCACACCTGTGGAATAGTCAGAAGTCTATTTTATATGGCCTCTCATTCAGTCCTTCAGTGAATAATGAACTTCTATGTAGTAGTCAGGACGCTGTTTAAAATAGCCACGAATAAAGTGCCTCCTTGAATGACACACATCTGTGTGATAGACTGGAGACTATTTCATATGACCTCTCATTCTGGGCCTCACTGAATAATACGCACTTGGTGGAGTATCAGGAGTTCCTTTGGTATGGACTCACATACAGATCCTCTTTGAAAAGCACAATTAGGAGTCTATGTAATATGGCTACTCATTTAGACAATCAGTGAATAATGCACACATGGCTATGCATTCAGATAATCAGTAAATAAAGCACACATGTGGAGAAATAAAGAGTCTGTTTTATATGGCCACTCTTTCACAGTCTCACTGAATATTACACACTTGTGATATAGTCTGGGGTCTATTTATCATATTCTCACTGAATAATGCACACCAGGTAATGTGAGAGTATTTCATATGAAAATTCATTTAGGTTCACTGAATGTTACATACCTGGAGAATCAGAGTCTATTTCATATGGACACTTTTTCACAACCTCAGTGAATAATGCACACCTGTGGAATAGTCAGAAGTTTCTTTCATATGGCCAGTCATTGAGAGCCTCACTAAATGTACATACCTGGGAAAATTGTCAGAATTCTGTTTTATCCTCTCATTCAGAATCTCACTGAATAATGCACACCTGTGGAATAGTCAGACTTATGTGGCCTCTCATTTGAAATGTCACAATAATGTGGAATAGTCAGAGTCTATTTAATGCAGCCACATATTCAGAGCCTCAGTGAATAATACACACTTGGGGAATAGTCAAGTGTCTATTTTATATGGCCACATTTCAGCGCCTCACTGAATACACACCTGGAAGTCAGGACAGTTTCATATTAACACTCATTGAGAGCCTCCCAGAATAATGAACACCTGTAAAACAGTTAGGAATCTATTTAATTTGGTTACTCTTTCAGAGCCTCAGTGAATAATACACACCTGGAAACAGTGAGGAGTCTATTTCATGTGGCCACTCATTCAGAGCCTCAGTGAATAATGCACACCTGTGGAATAGTCAGGAGTCTATTTCATATGGCCACTCATTCAGAGCCTCAGTGAATAACACAAACCTAGGGAATAGTGAGGAATCTATTCAAAATGGTAACATATTCAGAGCCTCCGTGAATAAGGAACACCTGGGGAATAATCAGGAGTTTATTTCTTATGGCCCCTTATTCAGCCCCTCAGTGAATAACACAAGTTCATTGAGTACTGAGAGGTCGGTTTCATATGGCCACTCATTTCGAGCCTCACTGAATAATGCACACCTGTGGAATAGTCAGGAGTCTATTTCATATGGCCACTCATTCAGAGCCTCAGTGAATAATTCACACCTGTTGAGTATTCAGTCTTTTTTATATGGCGATTCATTCAGAGCCACACTGAATAATACACACCTTAGGAATAGTCAGAATTCTGTTTACTATGACCACTCATTATGAGCCTAAACGAATAACACATGTCTGTGAAGTACTAAGAATACTAATTCATATCGCCCCCCAATTCTGAGATTCCATGAATAATACAAACCTGTGGAATTATCAGAAATCTATTTTATATGGAAACCCATTGGGAACCACAAGAAATAATACACAATTAGGGAATATTCAGAAGTCTATTTCATATGGTCACTCAGAAAATAAGTGAATAATGGACATGAAATATTCAGTGAATATTAGAGTCTATTTCTATGCCACTCAGAGCCTCAGTGAATAATGCACACCTGTGGAGTAATATATTTTACACAACACTATTCAAGCATATACACACTTGTGGAATAGTCAGGATTCCATTTCATATCAATGACTCAGCCTAATAATGCACAAATGTACAGTATTCATCTATTTCATATAGCACTCATTCAGAGATTCACTGTATACAAATATTTGGAAGCATCCTTTTTCATATGATCACACAATGAGGCTGACTGAGTAATACACACCTGAAGAGTTTGAGTCTACTTTATACAGCCAGTCATTTACAGCCTCTGTGAATAATGCACATGTGGAATAGACACTAGTCTCTTTTAATGGCCACAAAATTAAAGAGTGAGTAATGCACAACTTTAAAAATATTAGTATATTTACTATGCTTACATTTCAGAGTCTGAGTCAATACACCTGAGAATGGTCAAATCTATTTTATATGTCCACTAACTCAAAGCCTCAAAATAATACACACTGTGGACTAGTCAGAGACTTTTCATATGCCAAAGTTTCAGAGCCTCAGTGAATAATGCATACCTGGGGAATACTCAGGATTATTACATATGGCCTCCTTCAGAGCTTCAATTACAAAAAACACATTGTACAGAATTTATTTTATATTTCCAATATTCAGAGCCTCACTGAATAATATACATCTGAAAGTCAGATTATTTTGTATAGCCACTAGAGCCAACTGAAAAATGCTGAGGAGTATTCAGAGTCTTATATGGCCACTCATTCAGAGCCTCTGAATAATACAGATTATGGAAAAGTCAGGAGTTTATTTCACATGGCCACTATTCTCAACCTCAGTAAAGAATCATATATACCTGAATACCAGTCTTTTAGATAGCCACTTATTCAGAGACTCACCAACACACCTGGGGAATAGTCTGGAGTCTATTTAATATGACCATTCACCCAGTGCTTCAGTGGAAATACAGCTGAGAAATAGTCAAGAGGATATAGTCAGGAGTCTATTTCATATGGCCACTCATAGAGCCTGAAAATACACCTGAATAGTCAGAGTCTATTTTGTATGGCAACTCAGAACCTCAGTGAATAACACACACCTGGGGAATAGTCAGGAGTGTATTCACCACACAAATTCAGAGCTCAGTGAATAATACACACCTGGAAATTGTTGAGACTATCTGGCCTCTCATTCAGAGCTTCACTTAATAATGCTCATGGAGTAGTCATCATTCAATATATAGCCATTCATTCAGAGCCTCTGAGTAATAAATTGTGAATATTCAGAATCTCTTGAATGGCCAGAGCACTGAATTGTATAACTGTGGAATTTTATATGGCCACTAATTTGAATCTTATGAATAATACACACAGTATAAGTGAGAATTTTTTTCATATGAAACTCATTCATAGCCTCAGGAATAATACACACCTGTGGAATTGTCACATCTATTTATATTGCACTCATTCAGAGCCTCAGTGACTAATGCACACCTGAAATGAGGATTCTATTGTAAATAATAGACACTTGAATAGTCAATGGTCCATTTTATATGGTCACCCATTCAGAGCTCACTGAATAATACACACATGAAATAATCCAGATTATTTTATATGATAGTCATTGAGAACCACTGAATAATTCACACCTTGAAATAATCAGTGTCTCTTTCATAACACTGTTTCAGATTTCAGTTAATAATGCACACCTGAATTGTCAGTCTGTTAATATGACCACTCATTATGCCTCAGTGAATGCATGACTGAGGAGTCAATTTATATCATCCCATTCTGAGACTACCTGAATAATGCAAACATGGGAACTGTCAGAGTCTATTTTATATGGTCACCATAGAGCACAGAATAATACACAAGTGCAGAATAGTCAAAGTCTTTTATACACCAGAGAATCAGGAATATGCAGACTAATACTCAGAGTCTATTTCACATGCTTAATTCAGAGCCATAGTGAATAATGCACACCAGGGTAATAGTCAGAGTCTTTCATATGGCCACTCATTCAGTGCCTCACTGAATGATACACACCAAAATGTCAGATTTCTATACCACTCAAGAGCCTCTTAAATAATTCACAATAATGGAGTTACAAGTCTATTTATGGCCTCTCATTCAGTCTTCAGTGAATAACTTATGAAGTCAGGACGCTGTTTAAATAGCCACGAATAGTCTCACACACACATCTGTGATAGACTGAGACTATTTCATATGACCTCTCATTCTGGGCCTCACTGAATAATACGCACTGGTGGAGTATCAGAGTCTTTGGTATGGACTCACATACAGATCCTCTTTGAAAATCTGCACATAACAATTAGAGTCTATGTAATATGGCTACTCATTAGACAATCAGTGAATAATGCACACATGGCTATGTATTCAGATAATCAAATAAACACACTGTAGAAATAAAGAGTCTGTTTTATATGGCCACTCTTTCATAAATTCACACACACTTGAGATATAGTCTGGGTCTATTTCTTATGACCATTCAGAGCTCACTGAATAATGCACACCAGGTAATGTGAGAGTATTTCATGAAAATTCATTTAGAACCTCACTGAATGTTCACCTGGAGAATCATCAGAGTCTATTTCATGGACACTTTTTCACAATCAGGGAATAATACACCTGTGAATAGTCAGAAGTTTTTCATATGGCCAGTCATTGAGAGCCTCAAAATGTACATACCTGGGAAAATTGTCAATTCTGTTTTTATCCTCATTCAGAATCTCACTGAATAATGCACACCTGTGGAATAGTCAGGAGTCATTTTCATGTGGCCTCTCATTTGAAATGTCACTAATAAATATGGAATAGTCAGAGTCATTTAATGCACACATATTCAGAGCCTCAGTGAACATATTGGGGAATAGGTCTATTTGATATGGCCACTCAGCCTCACTGATTGACACACACCAGAAATAGTTTCATATTAACACTTGAGAGCCTCAGAATAATGAACACAAAACAAAGTTAGGAATCTATTAATTTGGTCATTTTCAGAGCCTCAGTGAAAACACCTAAACAGTGAGGAGTCTGTTTCATGTGGCCACTCATTCAGACCTTGTGAATGCACACCTGGAGAATTTCAGAGTCTATTTGGACAATGCATTCAGTGACTGTGAATAACACAAACCTAGGAATAGTGAGAATCTATTCAAAATGGTAACATATTCAGAGCCTCCTGTGAATAAGGAACAATGAATAATCAGGAGTTTATTTTTATGGCCCTTATTCAGTCAGTGAATAACACAAGTTCATTGAGTACTGAGATTTTCATATCCACCATGAGCCTCACTAAATAGTACACCAAAAGTAAGAGTGATTTCATGGCCACCATTCGAGGCTCAGTAAATAATTCACACCTGTTGAGTATCAGTCTTTTTATATGGCGATTCATCAGAGCCACACTGAATAATACACATGGAATAGTCAGAATTTGTATATGACACACAGAGCCTAAAAGAAACACATGTCTGTGAAGTACAGAATACAATTCATATGTCATGAGTCATGAATACAAACCTGTGGAATTATCAGAAATCTATTTTATATGGCCCATTAACCACAAGAAATAATACACAATTAGGGAATATTAGAAGTCTATTTCATATGGTCACTCAGAAAATAAGAATGGACATTTCACTTAGAATATTAGAGTCTATTTATGCCACCAGAGCCTCAGTGAATAATTCACACCACAGAATAGTCAGGAGTTTTCACATGACCATTAATTCAGGATCTCACTGAATGATACACACCTGGGGATCATCAGATTCTATTCCATAGACCACTCATTCAGAGCCTTACTGAATAATGCACAATGGGACAATAGTCAGGAGTCTATTTCATAACCTCTCATTCAATACTTCAGTGAATAATAAACTCCTGTGGAGTAGTCATATTTAAGATAGCCACAAATTAAGACCTCCAAAAATACACACCTGTGATAGAGTATTTGAAATGGACACTCACAGAAACTCTGAATAATGCACATGAGAATAATCACTAGTCTATTCATATGTTATTTCTTTAGAGAATCATACACACACCTGTGAGAAATGGATTCTGTTCATAGAGCCACATTTCAGTGTTTAAGGAATAATACATATCTGGAATAGTCAGAAATCTTTCATAGCCATTCAGTGCCACAGTTAATAACGCATGGAAAAGTCAATTCTATCAGGCTTCATGTTTGAGTCTCTGTAATAATGCACACCTGAATAGAGGAGTCTCTTTATGCCCACTTATTCAGAATCATTCCATAATACACATGAAGAGTTATGTCTATTTATCTCATTTAGATCCTCAGTGAATAATTCACCTGTGAATAGACATAGTATTTTTATGGCCACCAAATCAAAGTTGAGTTTTTTTAATTTTTATTGCATTATAGGTTTTGGGGTACATGTGCAGAACGTGCAAGATAGTTGCATAGGTACACACATGGCAGTGTGTTTTGCCTTTCCTCCCTTCACCCACACTTGGCATTCATCCCAGGCTATCCCTCCCAGCCCCCTGCTGTCCTCCCCATTCCAATAGACCCCAGTGTAGTAGACTCTGTGTCCATGTGTTCTCATTTTTCTCACCCACCTATGAGTGAGTATATGGTATTTTCTGTTCTTGTGTCAGTTTGTTGAGAATGATGTTCTCCAGATTCATCCATGTCCTTACAAAGGACACAAACTCATCATTTTTGATTGCTGCATAATATTCCATGGTGTATACACATTTTCCCAGTCCAGTCTATCATCGATGGGCATTGGTTCCAGGTCTTTGCTATTGTAAACAGTGCTGCAATGAACATTCATGTGCATGTGTCCTTATAGTAGAACGATTTATAGTCCTTGATATATACCCAGTAATGGGATTCATCAAATGGAATTTCTATTTCTAGGTCCTGAGGAATCGCCACACTGTCTTCCACAATGGTTGAACTAATTTACACTCCCACCAACAGTGTAAGAGTGTTCCTATTTCTCCACATCCTTCCAGCATCTGCTGTCTCCAGATTTTTAATGATCGCCATTCTAACTGGCGTGAGATGGTATCTCAATGTGGTTTTGATTTGCATCTCTAATGACCAATGATGATGAGCTTTTTCATGTTTTTGGCCTCATGTATGTCTTCTTTGTAAAGTGTCTGTTCATATCCTTTGCCCATTTTTGAATGGGCTTGTTGTTTTTTTTTTTCTGTAAATCTGTTTGAGTTCTTTGTAAATTCTGGATATCAGCCCTTTGTCAGATGGGTAAACTGCAAAGATTTTTTCTGATGGTTGCCAATTCACTCTAGTGACTTTTGCCGTGCAGAAGCTGTGGAGTTTGATTAGGTCCCATTTGTCTATTTTGGCTTTTGTTGCCAATGCTTTTGGTGTTTTGGCCATGAAGTCCTTGCCTACCCCTATGTCCTGAATGGTTTTGCCTAGATTTTCTTCTAGGGTTTTTATGGTGTCAGGTCTTATGTTAAGTCTTTAATCCATCTGGAGTTAAAGTGTAAGGTGTCAGAAGGGTCCAGTTTCTGCTTTCTGCACATGGCTAGTTTTCCCAACACCATTTATTAAACAGGAATCTTTCCCATTGCTTGTTTTTGTCTGGTTTATCAAAGATAATATGGTTGTAGATATGTTGTGTTGCCTGATGCTTCTGTTCTGTTCCATTGGTCTATATCTCTGTTTTGGTACCAGTACCATGCTGTTTTGATTACTGTAGCCTTGTAGTATAGTTTGAAGTCTGGTAGTGATGCCTCCGCTGTGTTCTTTTGCTTAGAATTGACTTGGCTATGGGCTTTTGGTTCCATATGAAATTCATGGTGTTTTTTTCCAGTTCTGTGAAGAAATTCAATGGTAGTTTGATGGGATAGCATTGATTGTGTAAATTACTTTGGGCATATATAGCCATTTTCAAATATTGATTCTTCCTAACCACGAACATGGAATGTTTCTCCATCTGTTTGTGTCCTCTTATTTCGTTGAGCAGTGTTTGTAGTTTTCCTTAAAGAGGTCCCTCATTTCATAAGAGTTCCGTATTATGCCGCCCTACGGTATTTTATGGGGTTATCACCACCAAACCTCATGGGGCCTAAACAACACAGGGGCACCCATACGCTCTGAACCTTTGCTGGCACCCTGGCTCATTCGAATCACAGTTTCTGATTTGACAGCGTTCGGTAGGCGCCTCGTAAAATGTACCAACTACGCCATTGGCTCATCCTACTTTGCTGGAGTGTCCCATGAGCCGAGAACCAATTAGGACACACCCTTCCCAGATTTTTATAGGTACAAAAGTTGATTTTATAACCTCCTTCTGGTTCTCAGACCGTAGTGGTGCATTCCGATTTCAGATGCCACTGAGTACTGATATCTTGTTGCACGACACTCAAAATACCATTCAAGAGCCAGTAAGGTCACCAGCATTACTACTATGGGCTCATGAGAGCCAAACAGAGACCCTTCTCTGACCGCATGACACAAGAACCGGTGTCTCCCAATGAAGCCCCAGTAACAATCACTTCGAGCCCTTCTATTGTTTTTCGTGGAAAATTCCTAAAAGTATATGTGAGTTCGTACCCCTCTAACCTTTCCGAGAGACAGAGAGGTTCCACCCCTTCTTATTGCATTACCTGAGTTCAAACGGGTCAATTCATTTAATATTTGGAATAAGTTGAAGACCCTAATACATGTTGCCGAATCCTCGGGGGCAACGGATAGAATTCACACACTAGTCAGTTTTGGGTCCAGGCTAATGATCACTGAATCTCTAATGCTGGTGACACGGGCAGAATAGAGACATAATTGGAATCCCAGGTCAACAATGGAGTAAGGGTGCTAGCCCCTACCGCTTCTGAGCCTATTAATCAAAATCAGCCAGGGAATGACCAAGTGGGACTGGATGAGAGATAACCCCAGATCACTATAAGAGAAGCACCTCGAACTTAGAGAAGTAAAGTAAACACACATAAAAAAAAAATTTGGCTGTTGTCAGAGGCTTTACAGTCTCTCGGCGAACCACACAAGAGCTTTTATTAGAACCCCTTCCTACTGCCAGTCATTGATATGAGTTACGACATGAATTTGTAACCACTAGTTATGATTGCTAATCTGGGTGTCAAGTTTCCTGCTTTCTATCAAGGGGGCCCTATGTAGTGTGTGAATTACTGAGTAATGCCTATCACGCCACTCTACGGGCTAAGTCAATAACTCCGTGAATTGTCACGTCTAATCAGATTCCGCCGTACGTAGTTTCTTTGGTCAAACCTGGCTCGTTGGTGCATCATGCATGTTTCAGAGAGTGAATAACACTCAGTCGATATTCGAATATGCCAGTCAGAATTACCTTTTCAGGGCGTTTCTACAATGATACTACAGATCTGTAACATTCATGTCCTCCTGGGGCATCCCTGTTGATGAATGATGGAGCGCCATTATACTGTAGGATAGCTCACACCTCGATGGAAATTCCTACCGAGTTTTTAAAAGCACCATTCGAGTATGCGTATTGTAAATGCCTACGCTTTTTCGCTTGTATTGCCCGAGTATTACTCATGATTACCCATGAGTAGCGATTTCAGTGACTAAGGACAACTCCCGCTTTTTTTTTAAGGATACCCGACTTCAAACAGTCACAATGGATATTGGCCTGAAGTTTTCTTTCTTGTTGAGTCTCTGCCTTTTGGTATCAGGATGATGTTGGTCTCATAAAATGATTTGGGAAGGGTTCCTTTTTGAATTATTTGAATAGTTTCAGAAGGAATGGTACCAGATCCTCTTTGTGTGTCTGGTAGAATTCAGAACCCATCTGGACCTGGGCTTTTTTTGTGTGGTAGGTTAATTTCTGCCTCAACTTAGACCTTGTTATTGGTCTATTCATAGTTTTGGCTTCCTCCTGGTTTATTCTTGGGAGACACAGGCGTCCAGGAATTTATCCATTTCTTCCTGGTTTACTAGTTCATGTGCATAGAGTTGTTTGTAGTATTCTGATGATGGTTTGAATTTCTGTGGAATCTGTGGTGATTTCTTATCGTTTTTATTGCATCTATTTGGTTGTTCTCTTTTTATCAGTCTGGCTAGTGGTCTGTCTTTTGTTGATCTTTTTAAAACCAGCTCTTGGATTTATTGATTTTTAAAGGGTTTTTCTTGTCTCTATCTCCTTAGTTCTGCTCTGATCTTAGTTATTTTTTGTCTTCATTAGTTTTGAGCTTTTTGATCTGCTCCTCTATTTTTCAATTTTGATGATAGGGTGTCATTTTGATCTCCATTCTTCTTGTGGGCACTTATTGCTATATTTTTCTCTACAGACTGTTTTAAATGTGTCCCAGAAATTCTGCACGTTGTGTCTTCATTCTTGTTGGTTTCAAGAACTTTATTTCTGCCTTTATTTCATTGTTTATCCAATCAACATTCAAGAGCCAGTTGTTCAGTTTCCATGGCTGTCATTCTGAGTTAGTTTCTGAATTCTGAGTTCCAACTTGATGCACTATGGTCTGAGAGACTGTTGTTATAATTTCAGTTGTTTTGCATTTGCATAGTGCTTACTTCCAATTATGTGGTCAATTTGGAGTAGGTGATGTGGGAGAAGAATGTATATTCTGTGGATTTGGCATGGATAGTTCTGTAAATGTCTATCAGGTTTGCTTGTTCCAGGTCTGAGTTCAAGTCCTGATATCTTGTTAATTTTCTGTCTGGTTGATCTGTCTGATATTGATAGTGGAGTGTTAAAGTCTCCACTATTATTGTGGAGTCAAGTCTTTGTAGGTGTTAAGA
>CM038400.1:117259833-117322308 GCA_021498475.1 Saguinus midas | reverse complement strand
GTTGGGAAGAGGTCAGACATGCCTCATCATACCTTCCTTCCTTTGAAATTCAGGGACGACTGACGAGCATTAACATTAAAACAAAGATCTTACGACTGATAAAACAGACTCTTTGTAGTAATGAGATACCACATCACAAAGTGACTCTAGTATAGCATCATATAAGAGATAGCAGGCCCTGAAAGAAATAGAAGTATTTTACCCCTAAATATGCAACTTTGACATATTTTTAAATGGCTCTGCAAAAACTATCTCATGTGGAGAAATCAGCATTCCGTAGAGAACCCCTTTGCCTTTCTAAGTTTGCTCTTGATCCAAGAGATGAACTGAGAGTCTGGTACATTTTATGTCTAATAAGTGGCATTTATCATCGATTTTTCTGGATCTTGCTACCTGACTCCATCTGCATAAAAGCCTTGCTCCTATACAACCTTATCTTAACCTGGACATTTCTTTCTGCTGATTCCAGGTCTTTAGATAATAATTTAATTCCTTCAACAAATTGCCAATCATAAAAATCTTTGAATCCACCTATGACCTGGGAGCACCTCACTTCAAATAGTCAAAGTATGGCAATGCAAATCCAGGCAAGGCAAGGGAAGGCAAATCAAGGTAAGACAAATCCAGTTAACGCAGGGCAAAGCAAATTTATCAAGCCAAATTCAGGCAAGAAAAATCCATGCAAGGCAAACGCAGGCAAAGCAAGGCAAGGAAAGGCAAATGAAGTCAAGGCAAATCCAGTCAAAGCATGACAAGGCAAATCCAGGCAAGACAAATTTAGACAAGGCAAGTCAAGGCAAATCCAGGCAAAACAAATTCAGGAAAATCAAGGCAAGTCAAGGCAAGGCAAAGCAAATCCAGGCAAACCAGGCAAAACAAGTCAAATACAGGCAACTCAAATCCAGGCAAGGCAAGGCAAATCCAAAAAAGCAAGGCAAGGGAAATCCAGATAAGGCAAATCCAGACAAGGCAAGGCAAGGCAAATCCATGCCAGGCAAATTTAGGAAAGGCAAGACAAAATTCAGGCAAGGCAAGTCAAGGCAAAACCAGGCAAAAAAAAGTTCAGGGAAGGCACAGCAAGGCAAATTCATGAAAGGAAAATCAAGACAATGCAAATCCAGGCAAAACAAATCCAGCCAAGGCAAATCCAGACAAGGCTAGACAAAACAAATTCAGAAAACACAAATCCTGGCAAGGCAAGGCAAGAAAAATCCAGGCAACATAAATTCAGGCAAGCTAAGGCAAGGCAAATGCAGGCAAGAAAAATCTAGGCAAGGCAAAGCAAGATAAATTCATGCAAGGCAAATACAGCTAAGGCATGGCAAGGCAAATCCAGGCAAGAAAAATTCAGGCAAGGTAAGACAAAACAAATAGAGGCAAGGAAAATTCAGTCAAAACTTGGCAAGGCAACCCCAGGCGAGACAAATTCAGGCCAGGAAAGGCAAGGCAAATCCAGACAGGGCAAATACAAAAAAGCAAGGCAAATCAACGCAAGGCAAAGCAATTTCAGGAAAAACAAGGCAAGACAAGTCAAAACCAGACAACTCAAATACAGGCAAGGAAAGGCAAATCCAAAAAAAGCAAGGCAAGGGATATCCAGATAAGGCAAATTTAGGCAAGGCAAGGCAAGGCAAGGCAAATCCAAAAAAGACAGACTCAGGCAAGGCACTTCAAGGCAAAACCAGGCAAGGAAAATCCATGCAAGCACGGCAAGTCAAATCCATGCAAGGAAAATTCAGGCAAGGCAAATCCAGGTAAGGCAAGGCAGGTCAAATCCAGACAAGGCAAATCCTGGCAAGGCAAGGCAAAAATAATTCAGGCAACGTAAATCCAGGCAAGCTAAAAAAAGGCAAATACAGAAAAGACAAATCTAGGCAACACAAAACAAGATAAATCCCCACAAAGCAAATCCAGCCAAGGCAAAACAAGGCAAATCCAGGCAAGGCAAGACAAGAAAAATCTACGCAAGGCAAATCCAGGCAAGGTAAGGCAAGGCAAATCCAGGCAAAACAAATCAGGCAAGGCAAGAAAAAGGCAAGGCAAAAGGCAAGGCAAGAAAATCCAGGCAAAACAAATCAAGGCACAAGAAATCCTAGAAAGGCATGGCAAGGCAAATCCAAGGAAGGCAAATCCAGGCAAGGCAAGTCCAGGCCAGGCAAAGAAAGGCAAATCCAGGAAAGGCAAACTTAGACACGGCAAGGCAAGGCAAGGCAAATCCGCTCAAGGCAAAACCAGGCAAGGAAAAGCAAGGCAAACCCAAGCATCAGAAATACAGGCAAGGCAAGCCAAGACAACTGAAGGCAAGGCAAATCCATACAAGGCAAAGAAAATTCAGGAAAGTCAAATTCAGGCAAGGTCAGGCAATGCAAAGCAAGGCAAGACAAATCCAGGCAAGGTAAGGCAAGGCAATGCATTGCAGGGAAAATTTAGAGAAAGCAAATCCAGGCATGGCAAATCCAGCAAGGCAAGTCCAGCCAAGGCAAGGCAAGAAAAATCCATGGAATGCAAATCCAGGCAAGGCAAATCTAAGTGAGTTAAGGCAAGGTCAATTCAGTATTTGCAATTCCAGGCAATTCAAATTAAGGCAAGGCAAGGCAAGGCAAATCCAGGCAAGACTAATTCAGGCAAGGCAATTAGAAGCAAGACAAGGCAAATAAAGGCAAGGCAAATACAAGCAAGGCATGTCAAGGCAAAACCAGGCAAAATACATCCAGGCATGACCAGACAAGTCAAATCCATGCAATACAAATCCAGGCAAGGAAAATCCATGCAAGGAGAGGCTAGGCAAGAAAAATCCAAGAAAGGCAAATCCAGGCAAGGCAAGGCACTAGAAATCCAGAAAAACAAACCAGTAAGGCAAGTCAAGGCAAAACCAGGCAAGAAAAATCCAGGCAAGGCAAGGCAAAACAAATCTATACAAGGCAAATCCAAACAAAGCAAATCCAGAGAAGGCAAATTTAGGTAAATCAAATTCAGGCAAGGCAATGCATGGCAAGGCAAATCAGGGCAAGGAAAACCCAGGCAAAGCAAAAAAAGCCAAATTCAGACAAGGCAAATTTAGGCAAGACAAACCCAGTCAAAGTATGACAAGGCAAATTCAGGCAAGACAAATCCAGGCAAAACAATACAAGGCAAATCTTGGCAAGACAAGGCAAGGAAACAAAAGGAAAGGGAAAACAAGGCAAATTTAGGCACGACTGATCCCAGCAAGGCAAGGCAAATTCTGGCAAGGCATGGCAAAGAAAATCCAGGGAAGGCAAATTTAGGCGAGGCAAATCCAGGCAAGAAAAATTTAGGCAAGACAAAAGCAGGCAAGGCAAGGTAAGGCAAATTCAGCAAGGCAATGCAAGGCAAGAAAATTCCTGGCAAAGAAATCCAAAAAACGCAAGGCAAGTCAAGGCAAGGAAAAGCAAATCCAGGCAAAACAAGGCAAGACAAGTCAAATTCAGGCAACTGAATTCCAGAAGAGGCAAAGCAAATCCTGATAAAGCAAGGCTAGGGAAATCCAGACTAGGCAAATCCAGGTACGGCAAGTCAAGGAGAAACCAGGCAAGGAAAATCCAGGCAAGTCAAGGCAAGTCAAATCCATGCAAGGAAAATCAACACAAGGCAAATCCAGGGAAGAAAAATTTAGGCAAGGCAAATCCAGGCAAGACAACGCAAGGAAAATCCAGACAAGGCAAATGCAGGCAAACCAAGGCAAAAAAAAAATCCAGGCAACGTAAATTCAGGTAATCTAAGGCAAGGAAAATACAGGCATGGCAAATTTAGGCAAGGCAAAGCAAGATAAATGCCTGCAAGTGATATCCAGTCAAGACAGTGCAAGGCAAATCCAGGCAAGAAAAATTCAGGCAAGGCAAGACAAGGCAAATCCAGTCAAAGCATGACAAGGCAAATCCAGGCAAGACAAATTCAGGCAAGGCAAGTCAAGGCAAACCAGGCAAGAAAAATCCAGGCAAGGAAAGGTAAGGCAAACCTATGCAACTCAAACCTATGCAAAACAAATCCAGACAAGGCAAATCCAGGCAAGGCCAATCCAGGCAAGGCAAGGCAAGGCAAAAATTCCTGGCAAGGCAAATCCACACAAGGCAAATTTATGCAAGCCAAGGCAAGGCCAATCCAGGAAAGGCAATTTCAGGCAACGCAAATCAAGGCAAAGCAAGGCAAGGCAAGGCAAAACAGGCAAGAAAAATCCAGGCAAGGCAAGGCAAAGCAAATCTATACAAGGCAAATCAAGGCAAGGCACATCCAGGCATGGAAAATCCATGCAAGACAAAGCAAGACAACTTCAGGCAAAACAAATCTAGACAAGGCAAGGTAAAGCAATGCAAGAAAAATCCATTCAAGGCAAGGCAAGAAAAATCCAGAGGGAGAAAATCCATGCAAGGCAATGAAAATCCATGCAAGGCAAGGCAAAGAAAATCCAGGGGAGGCAAATCCAGGCAAGTCAAATTTAGGCAAGTGAAGTCAAGCCCACTCCAGGATAGGCAAATCCACGCAATGCAAATCAATGTAAGGCAAGGCAAGGCAAATCCAGGCAAAGCAAGGCAAGGCAAACCAGGTAAGAAAATTCCAAGCATGGAAAATCCAGGCAAGGCAAGGCAAGACAATTTTAAGCAAGGCAAATACAGGCAAGACAAGGCAATGCAAAGCAAATCCAGGCAAGGGGAATTCAGACAAGACAAGGCAAGGCAAGCTAAGGCCAGGCAAATCCAGGTAAGGCAAGGCAAGATACATCCAGGCAAGGGAAATCCAGGCAAGGCAAGGCAAGGCAAGACAAATCCAGGCAAGGCACGTCAAGGCAGGGCAAGGCAAGGCAAGGTAAATCCTGGCAAAGCATGGCAAGGCAAATCCAGGGAAGGCAAATCCCTGCAAGGCAAATCCAGGCAAGGCCAGGCAATGGAATTTCAGGCATGGGAAATCCAGACAAGGCAAAGAAGACAACTCGAGACAAGGAAAATCCACAAAAGGCAAGACAAATTCAGCAAGGCCGAGCAATGCAAATCCAGGCAGGCAAATTAAGGCAAGGCAAATTCAGGCAAGACAAATCCAGGCAAGGCAACGCTATGCAAGGCAAAGCAAGGCAAAGCCAGGCAAGGCAAGCCAAGGCAAGGCAAGGCATAAAAATTCCAGGAAAAGGAAATCCATGCATGGAAAATCCATGAAAGTCAAGGCAAATCCAGGCAAGGCAAGGTAAGAAAAATTCTGGGAAGGCAAATCCATGCAAGTCAAGACCAGGCCAGTTTAGAAAAGGCAAATCCAGGCAATTCAAATTAAGGCAAGGCAAGGCAAGGCTAGTTTAGGCAAGGCAAATCCAGACAAGGCAAGTTAAGGCAAACCAGGCAAGGAAAATCCAGAAAAGGCAAGGCAAGGAAAATTTATACAAGGCAAATCAAGGCTAAACAAATCCAGGAAAGGCAAATCCAGGAAGGCAAATCGAGGAAACATCAATGCAGGCAAGGCAAGACAAGGCAAATCCAGGCAAGGCAAGGGAAGGCAAGGCAAGGCAAAAAAATCCAGGGAAAGCATATTTAGGAAAGCAAATCAAGGCAAGGCAAATCCAGGCAAGGGAAATTCAGGCATGGGAAATCCAGACAAGGCAAAGAAGACAACTCAAGACGAGGGAAATCCACAGAAGGCAAGGCTAATCCAGTCAAGGCAAGGCAAGGCAATGCAAGAAAAGGAAAGGCAAATCCAGGCAAGGTCAATCCAGGCAAGCAAAAGCAAGGCAAATCCAGGCAAGGCCAGGCAAGAAAAATTCAGGCATGGGAAATCCAGGCAAGGCAAGGCAAGAAAATTCCAGGCAAGGCAAATCCAGACAAGGAAGCCAAATCCAGGCAAGGAAAGGCAAAAGAAAATCCAGAGGAGGCAAATTTAGACAAGGCAAATTTAGGCAAGTCAAGACAAGACCAATTCAGTAAAGGCAAATCCATGCAGTGCAAATCAAGGCAAGGCAAGGCAAATCCAGGCAAGGCAAGTCAAGGCAAACCATTCAAGAAAAATCCAGGCAAGGCAAGGCATATCCAGGCATGGGAAATTCAGGCAAGGCAAGGCAAATCCAGAAAAGACAAGGCAAATTCAGGAAAGGCAAGGCAAAGCAAATCCAGGCAAGGCAAATTCAGGCAAGGCAAGACCAATTCAGGCAAGGCAACGCAAGGTAAGGCAAGGAAAATCCATGAAAAGTAAATCCAGGCAAGGCAAATCCAGGCAACACAAGACATATCCAGGCAAGGCAAGCAATGGAAAATCCAGTGGTGGCAAATCCAGGCAAGGCAAATCAAGGCAAGGCAAAGGCAAATCCAGGCAAGGAAAATCCAGGCAAGGCAATGCAAATCCAGGCAAGGCAATGCAAGAAAGGAAAGGCAAATCCAGGCAAGGCAAATGCAGCCAAGGCAGGACAAATCCAGGCAAGGCAATTCAGGCAAGGCAAGACCAATTCAGGCAAGGCAAGGCAAGGTAAGGCAAGGAAAATCCATGAAAAGTAAATCCAGGCAAGGCAAATCCAGGCAACACAAGACATATCCAGGCAAGGCAAGCAATGGAAAATCCAGTGGTGGCAAATCCAGGCAAGGCAAATATAGGCAAGACAAGGCAAGGCAAATCCAGTAAAGGATAATCCAGGCAATGCAAATCAAGGCAAGACAAGAAAAGGTAAATTTAAGCAAGGCAAATCCAGGGAAGACAAATCCAGGCAAGGCAATTCCAGGCAAGGCAAGGCTAGGCAAATTCAGGCATGGCAAGGCAATGCAAGGCAAATCCGGGCAAGGTGAGGCAAGAAAAAACTAGGCAATGTTAATCCAGGCAAGGCAAGGCAAGAAAAATTCATGCAAGGCAATTTAAGGCTAGGCAAATCCAGGCAAGGCAAATCCAGGCAAGGAAATCCAGGCAAATCCAGGAACACACGTCAAGGCAAATTCAGGCAAGGCAAGGCAAGGCAAGGCAAGGCAAGGCAAATCCTGGCAAAGCATGGCAAGGCAAATCCAGGGAAGACAAATCTAGGCAAGGCAAAATCCAGGAAAGGCAAGGCAAGCAAATCCAGGCATGGAAAATTCAGGCAAGGCAAGGCAAGACAATTTGAGACAAGACAAATCTAGGCAAGGCAAATACAGCAAGTCAAGGCAATGCAAGGCAAGGCAAATACAGACAAGGCAAGACAAATCCAGGCAAGGCAAATGCAGCCAAGGCAGGACAAATCCAGGCAAGGTACGGCAAGGAAAATCCAGTGGATTCAAATTTAGGCAAGTCAAGGCAATGCAAATCCAGGCAAGAAAAATTCAGGCAAGGCAATGCAAATCAAGGCAAGGCAAGGCAAGGCAAATCCAGGCAAGGCAAGGCAAGGCAAACGCAGGCAAGGCAAATCCAGGCAAGGCAAGACAAGGCAAAACAAGGCAAGGCAAGGCAAGGCAAGGCAAATCCAGGTAAGGCAAAACAAGGCAAGGCATATCCAGACAAGGCAAGGCAAATCCAAGGCAAGGCAAGTCAAGACAAATCCAGGCAAGGCAAATGCAGCCAAGGCAAGCCAAATCTAGGCAAGGCAAGTCAAGGCAAACCAGGCAAGAAAAATCCAGGCAAGGCAAGGCAAGGTGAGGTGAGGTAAAGCAAGGCAAGGCAAGGCAAGGCAAAGGCAAGGAAAGGCAAATCCAGGCATGGGAAATTCAGGCAAGGAAAGGCAAGGCAAGACAACTCCAGGAAAGGCAAATACAGACAATTCAAGGCAAGGCAAGGCAAGGAAATTCCAGGAATAGCAAATCCAGGCATGGCAAAACCAGACAAGGCAAGGCAAATCCAGGCAAAGCAAGGCAAGGAAAATTTTGGGAAGGCAAATCCACACAAGGCAAATTCATGCAAGGCAAAGCAAATTCAGTAAAGGCAAATCCACACAACACAAATCAAGGCAAGGCAAGGCAGGGAAAATCTAGGCAAGGCAAGTCAAGGCAAACCAGGCAAAGAAAGTCCAGGCAAAGCAAGGCAAGCAAATCTATACAAGGCAAATCAAGGCAAAGCAAATTCAGGCAAGGCAAATTTAGGCAAGGCAAATTGAGGCAACGTCAATGCAGGCAAGGCAAGTCAAGACAAATCCAGGCAAGAAAAATTCAGGCAAGGCCAGGCAAGAAAAATCCAGGCATGGAAAATCCATGCAAGGCAAGGCAAGACAATTTCAGGCAAGGCAAATCCAGACAAGGCAAGGCAAATACAGGCAAGGCAAGGAAAATTCAGGCAAGGCAAGCAAATCCAGTCAAGGAAAATCCAGGCAAGGCAATGCAAATCCAGGCAAGGCAATCCAGGCAAGGAAAGGCAAATCCAGGCAAGGCAAATGCAGCCAAGGCAGGACAAATCCAGGCAAGGCAAATTCAGGCAAGGCAAGACCAATCCAGGCAAGGCAAGGCAAGGTAAGGCAAGGAAAATCCATGAAAAGTAAATCCAGGCAAGGCAAATCCAGGCAACACAAGACATATCCAGGCAAGGCAAGCAATGGAAAATCCAGTGGTGGCAAATCCAGGCAAGGCAAATATAGGCAAGACAAGGCAAGGCAAATCCAGTAAAGGATAATCCAGGCAATGCAAATCAAGGCAAGACAAGAAAAGGTAAATTTAAGCAAGGCAAATCCAGGGAAGACAAATCCAGGCAAGGCAATTCCAGGCAAGGCAAGGCTAGGCAAATTCAGGCATGGCAAGGCAATGCAAGGCAAATCCGGGCAAGGTGAGGCAAGAAAAAACTAGGCAATGTTAATCCAGGCAAGGCAAGGCAAGAAAAATTCATGCAAGGCAATTTAAGGCTAGGCAAATCCAGGCAAGGCAAATCCAGGCAAGGGAAATCCAGGCAAGGCAAATCCAGGGAACACACGTCAAGGCAAATTCAGGCAAGGCAAGGCAAGGCAAGGCAAGGCAAGGCAAATCCTGGCAAAGCATGGCAAGGCAAATCCAGGGAAGACAAATCTAGGCAAGGAAAATCCAGGAAAGGCCAGGAAAAGCATATCGAAGCATGGAAAATTCAGGCAAGGCAAGGCAAGACAATTTGAGACAAGACAAATCTAGGCAAGGCAAGGCAAATACAGCAAGTCAAGGCAATGCAAGGCAAGGCAAATACAGACAAGGCAAGACAAATCCAGGAAAGGCAAATGCAGCCAAGGCAGGACAAATCCAGGCAAGGTACGGCAAGGAAAATCCAGTGGATTCAAATTTAGGCAAGTCAAGGCAACGCCAATCCAGTTAGGGAAAATTCACCGAATGCAAATAAAGGCAAGGCAAGGCAAGGCAAATCCAGGCAAGGCAAGGCAAGGCAAACCAGGCAAGGAAAATCCAGGCAAGGCAAGACAAGGCAAAGCAAGGCAAGGCAAGGCAAGGCAAAGCAAGGCAAGGCAATGCAAGGCAAGGCAATTCAAGGCAAGGCAAATCCAGACAAGGCAAGAAAAATCCAAGAAAGGCAATGCAAATAAAATCCAGGCAAGGCAAATGCAGCCAAGGCAAGCCAAATCTAGGCAAAGCAAGTCAAGAAAAACCAGGCAAGAAAAATCCAGGCAAGGCAAGGCAAGGTGAGGTGAGGTAAAGCAAGGCAAGGCAAAGCAAGGCAAGGCAGAGAAAGGCAAATCCAGGCATGGGAGATTCAGGCAAGGAAAGGCAAGGCAAGACAACTCCAGGAAAGGCAAATACAGACAATTCAAGGCAAGGCAAGGCAAGGAAATTCCAGGAATAGCAAATCCAGGCATGGCAAAACCAGACAAGGCAAGGCAAATCCAGGCAAAGCAAGGCAAGGAAAATTTTGGGAAGGCAAATCCACACAAGGCAAATTCATGCAAGGCAAAGCAAATTCAGTAAAGGCAAATCCACACAACACAAATCAAGGCAAGGCAAGGCAGGGAAAATCTAGGCAAGGCAAGTCAAGGCAAACCAGGCAAAGAAAGTCCAGGCAAAGCAAGGCAAGCAAATCTATACAAGGCAAATCAAGGCAAAGCAAATTCAGGCAAGGCAAATTTAGGCAAGGCAAATTGAGGCAACGTCAATGCAGGCAAGGCAAGTCAAGACAAATCCAGGCAAGAAAAATTCAGGCAAGGCCAGGCAAGAAAAATCCAGGCATGGAAAATCCATGCAAGGCAAGGCAAGACAATTTCAGGCAAGGCAAATCCAGACAAGGCAAGGCAAATACAGGCAAGGCAAGGAAAACTCAGCAAAAGCAAATCCAGTCAAGGAAAATCCAGGCAAGGCAATGCAAATCCAGGCAAGACAAGGCAAAAAACAAATCCAGCGGAGGCAAATCCAGCCAAGACAAATTTAGGCAAATGAAGACAAGGCAAATCCATGCAAAGCAAATCAAGGCAAGGCAAGGCAAGGCAAGGCAAGGCAAACCAAGCAAAGAAAATACAGGCAAGGCAAGGCAAGGCAAGGCAAATCTATACAAAGCAAATCAAGGCAAGGCAAATCCAGACAAGGTCAATCCAGGCAAGGCAAATCCAGGTTAGACAACTCCACGTGTGCCCAGGCAAGGAAAATCCAGGCATGGGAAATCCAGGCAAGGCAAGAGAAGACAATTCCAAGCAAGGCAAATCCAGACAAGGCAAGCCAAATCCAGGCAAGGCAAGAAAAATTCAGGGGAGGCAAATCCAGGCAAGGCAAATTGAGGCAAGTCAAGGAAAGGCCAATCTAGTAAAGGCAAATGCACTCAACGTAAATCAAGGCAAGGCAAGGCAAGGCAGGGCAGCGTAGGGCAGGGCAGGGAAGGGCAAGGCAGGGCAGGTCAAGGCAAGGCAAGGCAAGGCAATCACAACAAAGGTAAAACAAGGCAATGCAGGCAAATTCAAGACAAGTTAATTCGAGGTAAGGAAAAGCAAGGCAAAGCAGGGCAATTCCAAGCAAGGTAATTCGAGGCAAGTCAAGGCTATTACAGGAAAGGCAAAACAAGGCAACACAGGCCAATTCAAGACAAGGTAATTCGAGGTAAGGAAAAGCAAGGCAAAGCAGGGCAATTCCAAGCAAGGTAATTCGAGGCAAGGCAAGGCAGGTAAATTCCAAGCAAGACAAGGCAGGAAAGGGCAGGGTAGGGCAGGGCAAGGCAAGGCAGGGCAGCACAGGGAAAGGCAAGGCAAGGCAATGCATTTTGGAATATGCCTTGCCTTGATTGGAATTGCCTTGCCCTGCATTGAAGAAACCATTTAATGGGGTTATTGGTCCATAGAGGCCTGTACAGGGGGAGGATCAAAGGTGCAAACTGTGGCATTTAAATACATGAAGGGTCAAGTTGGGCTCTATATTCTAGAAGGCTGGGAAACATTGAGGCTGAAGGAGACAAATACAGTGCCATTCTCTTGGATGGAGCACTCATGCCTGGCCTAACACTGCCTTCTGGAATGCAGGACTTTCTGCCCAAGACACCCAGGGAATAGCAGGGCTCTGCCAGAGGTCCCATCACAACTCTTGGGGAATCTTGCTGATTTTCCTTTCCTGTTTGAGACTGCTCTTTGCATTTGTTTTGTTTTGTTTTGTTTGAGATAGGGCCTTGGTCTGTCACCAAGCTGGAGGGCAGTGGAATGATCATAGCTCACTGAAGCCTGAAACTCCTCAACTCAAGCAATTTTCCTGTCTCAACCTCTCAAGTAGCTGAGACAAGAGGTGTGAGCCACCATGCCTATCTTTTATTTTTTAAAGACAGGGTCTTACTATGTTGGCCAGGCTGGTCTCAAACTCCTGGCCTCAAGCAGTCCTCCCACCTTGGCCTCTCAAAATGTTGGGATTACAGGTGTGAGCCACTATGCCAGGCTATCCCTCCCTTCCAATTCTCCTTTGTGGCTTCCTCAAAAGATCCCCACCAGGTAGCATTTAATCTGACATTCAAATTCAATAGGTTTGAAGTGCACTCCAGTCATCTTCCTCTGACATTTGAATTCAATAGGTTTGATGTGAGCACCAGGTGATTCTTGCAATAATTGAAATTACAAGGTGGGCTGATCACATGAGGTCCGGAGTTTGAGACCAGCCTGTCCAATCTGGTAAAACCCGTCTCTCTTAAAAAGTACAAAAAAAATAGCTGGGCATGGTGGCGAGGGCCTGAAATCCCAGCTACTTTAGAGGCTGAGGCAGGAGAATTGCTTGAACCTGGGAGGTGGAGGTTAAAGTGAGCTGAGATCAAGCCACTGCACTCCAGCCTGGGTGACAGAGTGGGACTCCATCTCAAAAACAAAAAGAAAACCAAAATTGCAATTATTTATTAATCCCAATATCCATCACTGTGAAAAAGTGTTACCATGGTAAAAGCCCTTAAACTTGAGGGGGCGTCAGAATTCCTGGGGGATTGTGGCTTTGGGCCCCTCCAGAGTTTCTGATTGCATAGGCTGAGATGTGGCCTGAGAAGATTAATCTCAAATAAGTCCCAGGTTCTGCTTTCCTGGAAAGCACACAAATCAGAAAAAGCAGGAGGAACTCACTGCCCTAGTTCTTAACTCTGTGTGCAGTTAGAATCACAGGGTGAGCTTCTAAAAATCCCTGAGGTCCAGGCTGCATCCCAGAGCAATGAAGCCATTCCAGAACAATGGAATATCTGGGGGCAGGGCCGAGACAATGTCAGTGCTTTGTTTTATTTTCTTTTTTTAGAGAAAGAGTCTCATCTCATCAGAGGCTGGAGTGCAGTGCTGCCATCATAGCTCCTTATAGCCTGGGTTCAGACACCCTGCTGCCTCAGCCTCCAGAGTAGCTGGAACTACAGGTGCGTGCCACAAATGCTTTACTCTTTTAAAAACACTTTTGGGGGAGGGATGAAGTCTTGCTGTATTGCCTAGGCTGATCTCAAACTTCTGGGCTCAATTGATCTTCCCATCTCAGCATCACAGCATGCAGGGATTATAGGTATGAGGCACTGCACCTGGTCAGCAGTGATATTTTTTAAAAACGTAACTGTCATGTGTAAGCATAATTGAGAACCACTGTCTGGGAGGGTCTTTGAAGCTCAGATAACTTAGAGTTACCCTGAGAGCAGAGAAGAAAGATAGGGAAAGATGGAGAAGCCAAGATCCCAAGAGCCAAAGTGGGGCTATGAACCCAAGAATCTGAGACAACATGCCAATTTTTTTAGTTGCAGTTTTGCTCTTATCACCCAGGCTAGAGTGAAGTGGTACAATCTCAGCTCATCACAACCTTCACCTCCCAGGTTCAAGCAATTGCCCTGCCTCAGCTTCCCGAGTACCTGAGATTACAGATGCATGCCACCTTGTTTGCCTAATTTTTGTATTTTTAGTAGAAACGGGATTTCTCCATGTTGGTCAGGCTGGTCTTGAACTCCCAACCTCATCTGATTTGCCTGCCTTAGGCTTCCAAAGTGCTGGGGTTACTGGTGTTAGCCACTGTGCCTGGCCAGCATGTCATCTTAACACAGCTCCAGAGCTCCCCAGTGGTTAGTACTTGCATCTTTCTTCTTGGTCCTAGGAAGCTCAGAAATGAGAGAAGCGTTCTTGACTGGTGCAGCCAGCCAAGTCCAAACACAGCTGCAGGACAGATCACCAAAGAGCAGTTGGAGCCCTTTGGCCACACACTGACCTATGCTTGGGGTCTGGAGCATGGGCTCAGGTGTGGAGCACCAGGAGCTACAGGTGTGTACCTGGGAGTCTGGAACACAGATATTTCATCTGCTCAGGGCACTGCCTAGTGATTGAAACCCAAACCCTTGGGCCGGGCATGGTGACTCATGCCTGTAATCCCAACACTTCTGGAGGCTGAGGTGTGCAGATTGAGCTCAGGAATTTGAGAACAGCCTGGGAAACATGGCAAAACCCCGTCTCTACTCAAAATGCAAAAAATTAGCCAGGCAGTGGTGGCATGTGCCTGTAATTCCAGCTACAGGGGAGGCTGAGGCACAAGAATCACTTGTACCCAGGAGGTAGAGTTTGCAGTCAGCTGAGATTACACCACTGCATTTCAGCCTTGGAGACAGAGAGATTCCATCTTTAAATAAATAGAAAAAAATACTTTGCGGGGCCAAGCTTGGTGGTTCACCTGAGGTCAGGAGTTGAGACCAGCCTGGCCAGCATGGTGAAACACTGTCTCTACCAAAAGTACAAAACAATTAGCTGGGCATGGTGGTGCATGCCTGTAGTCCAAGATGCTTGGGAGGCTGAGGCAGGAGAATCCCTTGAACCTGGGAGGTAGAGGTTACAGTGAGCTGAGATCGGGCCATTGCACTGCAGCCTGAGAAACACAGTGAGACTTCAATTCAAAAGAAAAGAAAAAAGAAAAAAACAACCCCCAGGTGTCCTGTGTTGTAAAACCAGGGAGTGCAAGACAGAACTTGGCCTCCGATCTGCAGCAGCTAAGGCACCAATCCTCTGTCACTCAAAACAAAGCCCCTTGCTACAAACAGACCTTCCAGATTTGGCAGATAATCCATAGGGCACCTCTTTCTAATTGTGCGTGTTGCTAAACCACAAACCTGTATGGGAAAAAGAAGCCTTCAAAATTCATTTTGCTATGAAATCATGGAAAAATTTCAATGGGATTCAAAGGTAGGTTCGCATCTTAAGAGAGAATTTTGTTTTACATTGGACACTTATCCAGCTTGGGCCCACACTGAGCAATGAGTCTTTGAGAATATCTTGTCCTCATCTCAGTGTGTCAAAATTCAAGACACTGAGTTCTGTGGTCTGTCCTCTGCTGTGAGGTTTATTATACAGAAAACTCCTGGGGAAATTGCCCAGAAAAAAAGAATATTCATAACTAGGTGCTAGATTATAATAACAAAAATGAAAGAAGGCAGATTGGAGAGGATAACCTCTAAGGCATCATCTCACTGGAATTTTCCAGATGCCCCCTTTGATGGAGTGAAAAGCATAAAGAAAAGTGTGCTTTATGCCTGAAACATTCTATTTTTAGAATTTTTAAAACAATAATGGATGCTGAGTGAAGTCACCTCATAAGCTACCCCTGAGAAGGTATATAAAATGTAATATTTAAAACAGGGTATCCTAGAGGACACTGGGAGATCCAACCCAAACATCTGGAAACTCAGTCTTTTGGCTAAAAACAGGACATCTGGAAAAATGTGTGATAACATTTTTGAAAAGTGAAGAACATATAAGATGCTTTATGGTTCTTGAAAACAGGAGGCCAACTTCTGGTCCCAATTTGGGCAGTAAACCCATAGTCTTAGCTACTCGGGATGTTAAGGTGGAAGATTGCTAGAGCCCAGGAGTGTGACACCAGTCTGGGCAACAGAGTGAGACCCTGTCTCTGCCAAAAAAATAAAAATAAAAATTATCCTGGGTTCAGAGGGACAAGCCCCCAGTCTCAGCTATTCAGAAGGCTGAGGCAGGAGGACTGCTTGAGCCCAGGAGTTCAAGACCAGATTGGGCAACCTACTGAGACCCCATCTCCAAAATACTTTTTAAATTAGCCATGTATAGTGGTGCCCACCTGTAGTCCCAGCTACCCAGGAAGCCAAGGTAGGAGGATTGCTTGAGCCCAGGTGTCTGAGGCTGCAGTGAGCCATAATTGCAGCACTTAACCAGAGGTCACAGAGCCAAAGTAAAATGGTGATTAAGCAAGGCTTGAGCCCAGACTATGGGGTCAGGGGGTCTAGGCTCCCAACTGCTTCAACACTCCTGGCTTCAGAGAAGCTGCTCTTTCCACATTAGTATTGTTCTAAATCTAAGCATGGCCAGAGAAAAGAATACGAAGCTCCACACTGACCTCTAAGCTTTTTACAGAGATGCATCTCCCCAGACACTGCCCCTCCAGCGAGCCTGAAGCTGGGCTGCCTCAGCTGTGTCTGCAGCAGTCCTCAGAGGCCCTGCGGGAACCTGACCCTGAAGCTCCCTGCATCCATGCTG
Source organism: Saguinus midas (assembly GCA_021498475.1). Lineage (NCBI taxonomy): Eukaryota > Metazoa > Chordata > Mammalia > Primates > Cebidae > Saguinus > Saguinus midas. The sequence goes on along the minus strand of CM038400.1, from coordinate 117,306,503 downwards.
CTGCTGGTTCCCAGCCCCACCTTGCAGCTCAAGCTGTCTTTATGAAACAGATTTCCAAACGGATCAACCCAGGAGGTTCTGGGATAGGCCTGTACTTCTGTAGCTGAATAAATAGGGGCTGAAGTCACAAAGATAAGTAAAATAACAGATAATCCTCAACTCCCTTGTGATGGTGCAATTGAAGTTCTCCTCTGCTAGAGAATTCATCAGAGCTGCTCATGGCTCTGGATTCCTTGTTTGATTTCTTCTGCTAATCCCTGACTGGAGTTTCTGGAGCAACTAAATAGCTAAAAACAAAAAGAGGAAGCATCAAGAGTCTGACCTTTAAAAAGATGGAGAAATTGGACACTAGACACCTGAGAACAAACTGTAGAAAGAAAAGCTATGGCCAGAACAACGTGGGTAGCTAGGAGATTGGAGGATGGTCCACAGCCAGAAGGTCCTGGCCACACTGGAATTCCAGGGCCCCCCAAAATCACCAGTGCTGATGTGAGAAGGAGGAAGACCATGACCTGACATGAAGAGAAAGGCTATGTCCTGTGCTGCTGCTAGAAAAATCAAAAGGCCACCACTAAAAGAAGCCCTCTCATTTCTTCTAGGGGGAGGGTAAGCAGTGCAGTGCAAGGCTTCCTTGGGTGGGAAAAGGTGTACTCTCTTCTTGGTGTGTGGAAGCCTTGCTTACCTGTAGAAGAGGACCCCTCAGGACTTCAGAACTGTGGTTTCTACAGACTGCAACATGTTCATGCCAATGTGGAACTGAATTCATACCTTGACAATAGTCACAAACAGAGGAGGATCTCAGGTGGAGCTGTGACTACCTCCCTATCATTTAGCATCCTGGCTACTCCATCCTCCTCTGGAAAGCTTCTGCCATATATCCACAGTGGGTAAAAGAGACACGGGCAGTGGTGGTAGCTGCGCTGGGGGAGAAGTTGCTGCTGTGGCCTTTGTTCCAGGTGAACAATGTTATGGATTTCTATCCAGCAGGTGATCTCTCACCACGGACCTGTAGGGTCCAGGTACCACAGTGTAGGTAAATTGGTTCTATCAGCCTGGTTTCACAAGCTGCATCATCCCAACTCTGCCCTACCTAAGAGTTGCAAGAAGCAACTATTACCCTTGTAGAAGGTGAGGGAGAGGTGACTCCAAGTCCAAAGTGACTGGAGACCATGAATGACCAGCCAACAATCAGAAGGTTAAGGAACTATGTAATAGTCTCATGCCAAACACAGGCCCTTCACTGCTCTTGGGAATGTCCTTGGCCATCCCTCCCTGGCCAAAAACAGAATATCAACTGCTTCTGAACCTGGGTTCTAGGCAACTAAACTGGGCTGTGAAAGAAACATCTATGCTGAGCCTATTGCTCCCTGAAATGGCCTCAAAAAGTTGCTTTGAAAACCATGTATTTTTCAAAACTTGATTTTCTTTGTATTTGCTGAAAGTTTTATTTTCATCTTAAAATGCTATATATACAATTTATTAGAAAATGTAGCTAGATTTATTTTTTTCCAGTCAGCAGTTTTGCATTGTCTGTCTTTACATTAGTCTATAACAAAACAGGCACACTTATAACATTTCAGGATGTCACTTTTTTATTCTGGGACTTGTGGCATCTTTTGCACCAAGTATTGGTTTGTTCCACCTCCCTCTTTTGAGAATTAGTCTGCAGCTCCACTCTTCAGTTTGAGATGTGAGTCAGAAAAAGGAGAAAGTCACTTATGTATGCAGGAGATGGAGCTGGAAAGGAACAAGGAGGCCCCAAAGTCCCGGTTGATGTCTCCTGATGATCTCCAGGCTGGGTGCAGTGGCTTATTCCTATAATCCCAGCACTTTGGGAGGCCAAAGCAGGCAAATTGCTTGAGGTCAGGAATTCAAGACCAGCCTGGCCAACACGGGGATACCCTATCTCTACTAAAAATACAAAAAATTAGCCAGGTGTAGTGATGCACACATCATTCCAGCTACTTGGGTGGCTGAGACTGGAGAATTGCTTGAACCCAGGAGAGAGAGGTTGCAGTGAGCCAAGATCACACCACCACACTCCAGCCTGGGTGACACAGTAAGACTCTGTCTCTAAATAAATAAATAAATAGTAACTCCAGATAACCACAGAAAGTTAGCACGCCCATTGAGACTGCCTTTGAAACGGCATGTTCCACATGGACACAGGGAGGGGAACATCACACACTGGGGCCTGTTGAGGGGTGCAGGGATAAGGGAGGGATAGCAGGGGTTAGGTATTAGGGGAGGGATAACATTAGAAGTAATAGTTAATGTAGATGACAGGGTGATGGATGCAGCAAACCACCGTGGCACGTGTATACCTATGTAAGTAACCTGCACGTTCTGCACACGTACCCCAGAACTTAAAGTATAATAAATAAATAAATAAATAAATATTTTTTAAAAAAGAAAAGGCACTTTCCTCCTCTGAAGCTTCTCTTGGTGCAAAGACTCAGGAGAGGCGATAGCCTGAAGAGCAGCCATGTCCATTCATCTCCCCGTGTCAATCTCAGGTTCACTAGAGGGTGCATCAGCTTAAAGATGACTTAAGAGATAAAGGTATTTATTTACTGTTACCACTGTTGATGCCACACTAGCATATGCATATGGGCTTACAGGTTTCATGTACTTGGGATACAGAAGCCACAGCTGTGAGAGAATAGAAAAACTCTCTTCAGTTTGATTTTTCAAATTATATTCTTTGTATATGGGTTAAGTGCATATTAGCTTTCTGTAGTTTATATAACAAATTGCTACAAATCAGTGGCATAAAACAACACATTTATTATCTTATCAGCTCATAGGTCAGAATTCTGACACAAATCTTACTAGGCTAAAATCAAGATGTCAGAAGGTCTGTATTCCTTTCTAAAAGCACTGGAGGACAATCTGTTTCCACGTCTTTTCTGGCTTCTAAAAGCTGCCCCATCCCTTGACTCCTTGTCCCCTTCCTTCATCTTCAAAGCCAGCAATAGCTGATTCAGTCTTTCTCACATTACATCACTACAAAACTGACTATCCTGCTTCTCTCATTTTTTGTAACAACTTACACTGGGCCCATCTAAACATAGATAACAGAGATTAAGATGAGACATCTTTAGAAAGGAGGGACGATTTTGCCCATCACACTGTAGAAGATTTCTAGAAATCTGAGAATAAAGAGATAATGTCTTTATCACAAAATCATGAGAAAAGGCTGGGGTCCACCCCCGTCTTAAGGTACTAATGGTAATGCCCAAGAAAGCACAATATACTCCCAATAGCCATCAGTATTCTATTCCAGACACTACAATTTTGTCATTGACAGAAGAAAAGCATTCTGTCTACCTCATCCTTTCTGTACATGGCTTTTCCTCTTACCACACAGGGCAGGGAAATCTGGCAACTTGTATGTGTGACTCAAAGTTATAGTCACTAATGTGCTGCTACCAAACTACCTCCTTGCCACCATTACTTTATGCCATTCTCTCAGGGCCATTTTTTAACACTTGAAACATGATGACACAGTGCTGTAGAATCCCAGCTCAGTGTGATTCAAGGCTTCAAGGAAAGCTAGTGCTTAGTAAAGTGACAGCTAAGACCCTCTGGGTGCATTCAATATGGCTCCTGTTGTGACCATTTCAGTACAGCAAAAACAAACTCAATTCCATTTCACTGAACATTTTGATCCTTCCTTCCTTTTTCCCCTTAATCGTCATCTGCTCCAAAGAACTGAAAAATGATTTAGACATGATTTGGATGGAAAGTTATGAAATAAGAATATCTCATCTTTAAGAAATTTTGTGTTAATGATTTTTTAAAATGGGTTTTCTTATGATTCAAAATAAAAGCAGAAGCTTTTTTATGTCTTAGATTTCAGATGTCACATCTAAAAATGAAATATCAGTAGAAAATAATATTAATAATAAGCTTTCACATCTATTTTTCTTTTTCTTTTTGATTTGGACGTGTCAGGATATATAAACATATGTACTACAGTGAGTGATGATTTTGTAAAATTTGAATGTGCTCATTAAATATACAGTCTTTCCAGTCACTCAGCTTTTATAAATTGAAAAATTTACTTTAACAGTAAAAAATTAATTCATTTGCTTATTATTCATTCACATTCAGCAATTATTCTAGTTAATTATTCCTGTGCTCCAGGATGTGCACAGGGCTGATTGATGCCATCAGATGAAGACAGAAACCAGGTTTACCTTTTTCATCACTGTGTAGCTCATACTTGCATATGTAGCACATTGCGTGGCACAGACTATGTAGCAGAAATTCATGCTTAATCAATGAATGTGCTCTGTTGATTGTTCTAAAGATTTCAAAGTTTTAAATTCCACTTGGTTTTACTTATGTATAAAAATACATGCTGAATTGTTTCAGAATCTGTGAAGACTAAGTTTACTATTTTTCAGTACTTTAGTTATTGTAATAATAATAACTTTAATGTTCACAGAAATGTATTAGTATTATAGACCTTGCTTGAGAAACTAACATGAGAAATCTCACAAAAATTATTATTACAATGGATAATATATTATTTCAATGTTCTGAACAAGTGGTAACAACATTGATTTTCAAAAAAGTAAATGTTTTCTGATTGGAAAAGTAATAAATGCAAGAAATTCCGAGACTATAGGAATATGTAGGAAAAGTCAATGATAATCTCAACCCTGGAGATAATCTCTATTAACAACTAGTTTCTTCAGATTTTTTTTCTGAAGTTGAACACAGTTTACATGCATATGCCAACATGTATAATAATTATTATTTTACTAAAATATAATTCTACTATCCAAACTATTTGGAGCTTGTTTTTATCTCATGTTTCTATCTCAATATTTAAAAATGCATTTTATAATTTTAGTGGCTGAATAGTTTATATTCTATGAATTTGCTATTTATTTATACTTGCCTGTTAACAAATATGTGATTACAACTATATATTAATCCAAAGTGCTTTAAATGTCAAGAAATCTAACGACAGCTACTTTTAGAAATGCTGAGTGCTCTCAAGAGAAAAAAGAAACAAAAGAATAAAACAAGCAGGTAAATTTTTGTTTAAGCAAAAATGGACTCTAGTGCACGCTGAGAATTTCTAGCCAATGAGCTGTAGACAACTTGGCATGGCTGTTGCAATGATAGCACAATTATATGTCAGTAAAGCAAATATAAAAATGTGCAGACAAATGCCTTTGCTTTAAAGAAACTGTGATTTAGCTACTTTAGAGACTGTTATTGTTAGAGCTCTGTAGGGTTTTTAGGTTTAGAGAAGATGTACCTTGAGGCTTTGTTGGGGTCTAATGAACCACCAAAGAAACAGCCCACAGGTCTACTGCTGTCTTCAGTTGCAGAAATGCTGAGATCTTAACTCCTCGAACCTGAAGAAAGTTATGGCAAATAACTGAATAGATCAAGATTGCATAATATCAGTGGGCTTTCAGACAGAACCAACATTAAGATTTATGTGATCTGGGATATGTCTTGTAGTTCTACCAGTTTGGTTAGAAAGGGAACTGGAGGGATTGGGGAATGCCACCCCTAATAACTCTCTGTGTTCAACTAGGAAAGACAATACAAATGTGACTTGTCAAAGCCCCCAGTGCAAAGTAAGACCTTAACTCTGTAGTGGGTGACTCCTAGCCAGGCTTCTGCTAATTTGCCTTTTTCCAGGAAATTAAAGTAGACTGGTGCTTGTGACCTTATGAATGCCATTAGTTTTGTTGAATTTGGATTCTTTTACAGGAAATGTTCTAGTATGTGCAAGTATTGCATTATTTAAAGTAGAATATTAGTAGGACAAATGTTGCAGATGTAACTTAGACTAGTTCTCTAAAATAAATCAGTATGTCACTCGATGTGAATAAAATATAAGCCCATGTTCCATATCAGATGACCCACAGTGTGAGCAGGCAACAATGACAAGGCTAGAAAGAGGCCAGTAATAAGAATATACATAACACTATGTGCCAGGACCTATTCTAAGCATTTTATGTTAATTACTTCATTTAAGCTTTACCAGCATCCTACAAATTTAACTACTGTTACTATTCTCTTTTCACAATTGAGAAAACTAAAGCACAGATGAATTGGTAAACTGGTGTAGTGTAACATACCTAATTCATGGTAGAAGAGTGATCCAAACCCAGACAGTCTACCTCTGGCACCTGCACTGTTAGCCACTAGTATGTAAGGGAAATTCAAAAATGTAAAGTCAGTCTCTAGCCAATCCAGGTGCAATGATCACCCCCAAATTCCTGATCTATGTCCTAAAATACCATTTCCCATGTAAAAGAGCCAGGCTCCTTGAAGACATGGCTGAGTAAAGGTCTAGGAAAGGAAATGAACAAAGGAAGCCTGAAGCACCTTTTCTTTTTTTTCTTTTTTTTTTTTTTTTTTTGAGACAGAGTTTCACTCTTGTTACCCAGGCTGGAGTGCAATGGCACGATGTCGGCTCACCACAACCTCCGCCTCCTGGGTTCAGGCAATTCTCCTGCCTCAGTCTCCTGAGTAGCTGGGATTACAGGCACGCGCCACCATGCCCAGCTAATTCTTTGTATTTTTAGTAGAGACAGGGTTTCACCGTGTTGACCAGAATGGTCTCGATCTCTTGACCTTGTGATCCACCTGCCTCGGCCTCCCAAAGTGCTGGGATTACAGGCTTGAGCCACCGCGCCCGGCCTGCCTGAAGCACCTTTCATACAGATAGTGAAGAAGCTATTGAAGACTACAGGGTCATTCCTTAAAGGACAGCAGAACCAACTTAAAGAGGCTCCCAGTGAGCAAAGGTGTCACAATATTGACATCAATAGGGATAATACCAGCAATAGATTGAAACACCACAAAATGTTTAAATCTATGAGTTCATAATGATGCTCAAAAAACTGGTCACATTTAGAAGATACTTGGGAGGCAACTCATTATTGAACTGATAATTGGTAAATCAATTCTACCATTTTTTCTGCCTTTTTTATATGAACTTTATCCCCGAGTAACTAAATAGTATATGAGGTGAAGTTCTGCTTTAAATAACAAATTCAACTGCTAAACAACAAAGTAGTGATAGAAATAGAGCCCCTTTCTATAGCCTCTAAAGAACAAATGGGTCTAAGCCTTAAGGAGAAATGATTGCTAACATAACAAGAATACAGACAACTAAAAAATATGGACCTCCTGATGAAGGAAGAATACGCCCATTCATGAAGAAGTCTTGCCAAAAAAGCAAATTCAAATCTTATCAAGTTTCTTGTTCCAAATACCAACTTCAGAAAATGCAGGGAACAGAGGAACATGTTACACTACACTGAGGAAATGCAGACAGCAAAAAACTAGACTAAGAGAAACTCTCCAGAACAAATGACTTGATTTCATCAAATAAATGGGGGTTCGGGGGAAACCTATAGATTAAAAAATATTTAAAAGGCATATTGACAAATTGCAACATGTGGACCTTATTTGGATCTTAATTTTTTTTAACTGTAAAAGAATTTGCATTTATGGGAAAATTGGTCATTTGAACAGTGACTTGATATTGATGATGTTAAGGGATTATCATTAATTTTTTAGGTGTGATAATATGGTTTAAAAAAACTCTTACTGATAGGGTATGTTCTCTGGCATTTGCTTCAAAATAATATGCAATGGAGTTAGAGGCAAAGATGAAACAGAATTGACTCTGAGTTGAGAATTATTGAAGTTGGGTGATGGATATTTGGAGGTTTATTATTATTCTTTCTATTATTATAGGTTTTAAATTGTAATGAAATGTTTTTAAATATTAAATGCCTAAGTGTTGGGTGGTATAAAGTGTACACTTTCTGCTCAAAGAATACATGAGTAATTTGTTCCAAAATATATTTGCTATTAAGGTGTAGTGAAACTTATTCTACCACCCGTGACTTTAACGTATGCCCTTTCTGTGCCATGCAGTGATATGAAAAAGATAAATTTGTTTAGCTGTTGTTAAAATAAAATATAAGAACCTTGAACTAGAAATTGGAAGACAAAGACCAGATGGTACTGTGTCAAGAAATACCATCAGCAATAATTTATTATAGCTTGGCAGCTATTGCTTGAGTAGATTCATTTACACTTCAGACACTAGAATTGTAAGTCTAAATTAATGAATCATCCTTAAATATTAACCATAAGATCACAAACATGTACTAGACACCAACTTTGTGCTGGGTACTGGCAATCCAGATGGGCTTCTGCCTCTAACAGGTGAAAAAGAAAATGAGACAACACTAGCCCTAATCTAAAATGACTGCAGTTGTGATAAAAGGAGTACAAAGAGTTACCATCGCACAGTGCAGAGGTTAATTCCTTCTAGGGTAGTAGCAGTTAGGGAGATGGCCTTTGATAAGATTGTGTGAAGTAGAAAAAGAGATTGGGGGAAGGGCACAGAGGAGAAGGATGAGGCTGAAAGTTGATGAGGAGGGGCAGGAGTGCTGAAGACCTCCACATATTCTTGGCCCTTCAGACTCCACCTGCTTCTTGGAGGAATTTCACTATAGCTCTAATCTGTACACTGGTGATTCAGATGATTCAAAAATCCTCATCTCCAGCCCTGACCTCTATTCTGAGTTCGAGAACAGCCTGTCCAAATGTCTGCTCTTCATTACGGATTTCACTCCAAAGTCAATGTGTTCCAAAACTGAGCTCATTATCTTTCCCAGCAACCTATTCCATCTCTCATATTCCCAACGTTTATGCAAGTGTTCAAGATACAATCCGTAGAGGCCTGGGAGCTGTCCTCCAGCTCGCTCTCTGACAGTCTGCCTCTTCAAGGCCCTCTGAAGCTGCCCCTCCCTCCCCCACTGCTGTTGCCTTGGTTCAAGCTTTTCCATCTCTTGGGTAATAGCAAGTATCTTTTCCCAACTGCTCTTTCTGTCTCCAGTTTCTCCTTATTCTAATCTTTTTTTTTCTATTATTTTCTTAAAGTATCAGTGTTCCAAAGCTTTCACAAGAAGTAGCTGGGGTATTGATTACAAATGCATAATTACCAGTCTTCCCCAAGAAATTCTGAATCTGTAAGTCTGGATTAGGGCCAAGATTTTTTTTTTCAGGCAGGATTTCACTCTGTCATCCAGGCTGGAGTGCAGTGGCACAATCAGGGCTCATTGCAGTCTTGACCTCCTGGGCTCAAGCAATTCTCCTACCTCAGCCTCCTGAGTAGCTGGGACTACAGGCACATGCCACCATGCCCAGCTAATTTAAAAAAATTTGTAGACATGGGGTTTCACCATGTTGCCCAAACTGGTATAAAACCCCTGGGCTCAAGCAGTCTGCCTTCCTTGGCCTTCCAAAGCACTAGGATTACAGGTATGAGCCACTGTGCCTGATTGGGATCTGGAAGTTTGAGAAATACTGTTTGAGAATACACCCTTGCTATATATCCTTGAAAAACCTCCATATAACAATATTTTATGTAAAGGTGATTTTCAGTAAGAAGTATAGTTTACACTGCAAACAAGACATAAAGATGTATATGGTACAGCAATGGATGTGACATTTTCACAAAACAATTTTTTCTTCTCTATTTCATTTTTAAATAATCATAATCAGAGATTCACTAAATTTATTTCGAGACCTACAGCTTGGAAACACTGTGTTTAATTGCGGGCTAAAATTCAAGTTTCTTAGCTTGTTTCACCACAGTTTAGCTCTTGCTCATCTTGTGCAAATACCTCCACATTAAATTGCTGAGTGGCCACGCCTTCGTGCATGCTGTGCTCTCTGCCCAGAACTTCTCTTGGCCTCTTCTCTGCTTGGTGAACTTGTTTCTTCCTTGAAGTCATTGCTCAGATACCATTTTCTTAGTGTAATCTTGCCTAAGTACTGGGCCACAGTGAGGGGCTTTGGCAACTAGGCTCCCTTTAAAATTTGTACTCACCCACATAAATGCCTCACATCTACCTAACAACCTCGGGATTATCCATTTACAATGCCTGTCATTACAACTACACCTTATTCCTTGAGTATAGGGAACCCTTTCTTAGAAGCTTTGCGTTCCTGGGACCAGAAAGCTCCCTGGCATAGGACAGAAGCTTAATAAACAGTAACCTCTGCGGCATGATGGAATGAGCAGAGGGTGTGACAGAGGTGTGCTGGTACGGTACCCAGGTCTCAGAGCAGGAGTCCAAACTGGAAAGTAGCTTGCATTCAGATTGAGAAAAAGACCCCAAAGCAATGCTGAAAAGCTTGGACTTTAACTTCTAACTAACACAAAGGTTTTATTCCTAATGGGATTATGTAGCCAGAGAAAGGCTGTGATTAGAACTTCTAATCACAGAGGATGCTGAGAACATGCTGGGAACTTAGACTTGAGACTGTGGAGATAACGCTGATGAGGAGTGGGTTCTGGGAGAGAACCCTTAGAGATATATTAGGTGAGGTCTGATGAATAATATTTTCCAGGGATGGGAGAATGAGGAATCAAAAATCACTTGGAACCTCAGACAGGAGATGAAGATCAGCATCAGCAGTGACAAGTCATGGTGGCAGCATGCACTGTTATATGACAGGATAAGAGTGGTAGTTACCTCTGTGGTCTCTCTCCCAATAACCCATGACCACTGTCCCATCTTGAGAAAATCATCAGATAAATCCCAAGTGAGGGACATTTTACAAATTGCCTGATCAGTCCCTGCTCGAAACTGTCAAGTGTAGCAGAAACAGGGAAAGTCTAGGAAACTGATAGCCAAAAGTAGCCTAAGGAAACATGAGTAAATGCAATGTGGTATCCTGGATGGGATCTTAACAGGAAAAGGGCATTCAAAATCTGAACAGCGCCTGGACAACATGGTGAGACCCCTATCTATGAAATTTTTTTTTAAAAATTAGCCAGGTGTGGTGGTGTGTGCCTACAGTCCCAGCTACTTAGAGAGGGAGGGGGCAGGGGGGAAGGGAGTGCTGAGGTTGGAGGACCACTTGAGCCTGGGAGGTCAAGGCTACAGTGAGCCCTCATTAAGCCACTTGCACTCCAGCCTGGGCACCAAAGTAAGATAGGGTTTCACTCAAAAAATAAGAGAAGAAAAACTGAATAGTGTGGACTTCAATTAATAATGTATCGATATTGGTTCGTTCATCAATCGCAACAAATGGACCTCACAAATATGTTAATTTAAACAACAAAAATTAATTGGAGGCAGATGGTAATGTTGTTAACCTCATGATGATATTTGTTTTGTTGTTTTTCTTTTTTGAGACAGGGTCTTACTCTGCTGCCCAGACTAGAGTGCAGTGGTACGATCTTGGCTCACTGCAACATCCGCCTCCCAGGCTCAAGCAATTCTCCTGCCTCAGCCTCCTGAGTAGCCAGGATTACAGGCATGTGCCAAATACTGCCCAGCTAATTTTTTTATTTTTAGTAGAGACAGAGTTTCACCATGTTGGCTAGGCTGGTCTCGAACTCCTGACCTCAAATGATCCACTTGCCTTGGCTTCAAAAGTGCCACGATTACAGGTATGAACCAGGGCATCCAGCCTCGTGGTGATGATATTTGGATATTGCATGTTGTGTGGATGGAGGATGGTGATAATACAGGAAATACAAGGCGAGGACTTTTGTGGAATAGGAGGTCACTCGGAAACCATGGTTATTTCATTGGTATTCAAAACCTGAAGCTTCTTATAGGAATTTCTTGCTGTGCATCTTTTGCTTTCACTTTTGGATATTAATACTCAAGCCTATCTCAAGTCCACTTCATTCTTTGCTTGACCTAACTCAGAAGTCACTGTTGGTCTTACATAGACATGATGTATGGCTCCCTGTGCTTGGAATGTTTTCCACCAGATTGTCTCCTAGTCAGCTCTTCCTTGTCATTCAGCTCAAATGTTCTCTCCCTGTAAAGTCTCCTTTGACGAACTGAGCCCCTCCAATTACTCTACATGGCATGACTCTGTTGTGTTTTGTTCGTGGCTCTTATCACTATCTAATATTTACTTGTCTGTTTACTTGTCTATGGTCTGTGGTGTATTTTCCCACTCAAATGGAAGTCCCATGAAAGCAGAACCTCACCTGATATATCACTGCTTTATACTTAACTGCAGAACAGTACCCAGAGTGCTAGTGATGCTCAGGAAATATCTGCTTTATTGATTCATGTAAAACACCCTCTTAGCTTGGCAGCTGTCACAAAATAGCACAGCCCAGGTAGCTTCAACAACGAACATGTATTTCCTACAGTTCTGGAGGCTGAAAGGCCCAAAATGAAGGTACTGGTGGAATCCTGGTGAGGATTTCTTCCTGGCTTGCAGAAAACTGTCTTCTTGCTGTGTCCTCATGTAGTGGAGAGAAAGAGATCTCTCCTCAGAAGGCACTAATTTCATTATGGGGACTCCACTCTCAGGACCTAATTTCCTTGAAAAGGCTCCACATCCTGATACCATCACACTGAGGGTACAGCTTTAACATATAAATCTTGGGGGACATGATTCAGTCCATCCCTAACACCATTATGGCTCCATCTGCTCTGCCACCCAGATACATTAGTGTAGGTTATTAGTGATTGCAAGAAAACTGTGACTCTTTCATGCAATTTCCATGTCCCTCTCATATTCTATTTATAAATAGAATAAAAGCAAGAAAATTCTCTCCCTTATTATTCTTTCTCCAATTATTTTTCCCTTAGAAAAACCAACCATTCAAAGTAATAGAAGCACAGCTAAATGAAATGCATTATACCCTTGCCAGACCTTCAAAAAGAGTTAGTTAAGGGGCCCTCAGGCTGTCTTCCTCTGGCTGTAATCAGAGGAGGAAAGAATTGAGCACATTTACCCTTTTTCCTCTTACCAGTTTCTCTTCTTCTCCATTTCTCCTTCACCTCTGACTCTTTTCTAATTGCCCTGGCCTGGTGGAGGGAGAGGTGTGGGCACCTTGTACTCTCCAGATCTCAGAAGAGATGCAGGGCTTGTTCTGGCAGAAACATTACCTCTAAGCTGTGCTAGGGAATTGCTTACGGTTATGAGTGCAAGAACTTCCCTCAACATAATAAACACCTTTCTGGCCTAACAGGAGAATGAAGAATACTTTATTTGGGCCCAGGGACATTATTGCTTAATTTATATAGATAGATAGATATAGATAGATAGAATAAATTAAATATAGAGAATGTAGAAATATTTATAAAAATATAGAATTTCTATATAGAGAAATATATAGAATAAATTATATGAAATATAATATATACACAGATATATTCGTGTGTGTGTGTGTGTGTGTGTGCATGTGTGTTTATATAAAACCACATACAGGTATACATGCATTTAGCCATTTAGAGTTCAATGGCATTCCAGTTGTACATTTTAGCATTTCAACCACAGAAACTGTTGAACTGGCACTTACAGGTATTTACTAAGAGGAAATTTGAATTCTATATTAATGTGTATGACATTTCTTTATTTAAGAGCTGTCACACAATTGGCTGGCCCATGAATGTGCATTACGTGCTATCAGAACACAGGTATTTTCTAGCAACTCAGAACAATTCAAGGCCCTCATCAGCTGATGTTTACACATGCACATCACACATACACACACATGCACACACACACAATGGTTATTTTTGTCAGTGGTCAGAACTCAGTCAGCAAAACTGAATAGATAAGTGAAAAAGTGAATTTTTAAAATGAAACAAAATGGTTCTAAAACCCATTGGAAAAATGTCTATGAAGAAAATGAAAATGCCAAGGGGCAAAACTGGATACTTTGAAAAAATAAAACTTTACCCCTGTGTGAAATTTCCTAGGGCCTCTGCTAGCTCTAGCGTGTGGCCTCTGCTTTCTCCAGGGGAACCCCCAAACTAAAATTGGAAAAAGGTATCTACACGTATGTGTGGTTGGTTTTACCTGACTTCCAGGAAGGAGTGGAATGACAAAACTCAAATGAGTGAGGCTTTTACCTGGTGCCACAATTAGGGGTGGCCCCTGACAGAGGGCAAGCAGGAAACAAGAGAATCTCAGATGTATTCATTCCACAAATTTGTGTTGAGCACTTTCTCTGCCAGTACTGTTCCAGGAGCTGGGGGTAAAAAACATCTCTCTTCACTGAACTTCCTTTTTTTTTATAAGTCATAGTCTCACTCTGTCACCCAGGCTGGAGTGCAGTGCTTCCATCTCAGTTCACTGCAGCCTCAAATTCTTGGACTCAAGCAATCCTCTCACCTCAACTTCCCAGGTAGCTGGGACTACAGGCACACACCACCATGCCAGGCTGATATGGTTTGGCTGTGTCTTCACCCAAATCTCAACTTGAATTGTGTCTCCCAGAATTCCCACATGTTGTGGGAGGGACCCAGGTGGAGGTAATTAAATCACGGGGTCCAGTCTTGCCCATGTTATTCTCGTGATAGTAAATCTCATGAAATCTGATGGATTTATCAGGAATTTCTGCATTTGCTTCTTCCTCATTGTCTCTTGCCACTGCCATGTAAGAAGTGCCCTTTGCCTCCTGCCATGATTCTCAGGCCTCCCCAGCCATGTAGAACTGTAAGTCCAATCGAACCTCTTTTTATTCCTAGTCTCTGGTGTGTTTTCAGCAGCATGAAAATGAACTAATACACTGGCTAATTTAAAACATTTTCTTTTTCAGAGAGACATTGTCTTGCTATATTGCTCAGGCAGGTTCCAAACTCCTGGGCTCAAGCAATGCTTCTGCCTTTGCCTCCCACAGTGCCATGACTCTAGGTGAAGGCTACTGCAGCTGGCCTGAGCTTACATTCTAATGAGGACAGGAAGATGAAAATTATGTAATCAAGCCACAAGTAAGTATTACAGGAAAATAAAACAAGATAAAGGGTAGAGAGTGAGTAGGGGCTAGAAGTTTAGGAATTGGAGCAGACAGGTAAAAATATAAGGGAAAAGCATTCCAGGCAGAAAAATAGCATGTACAGAGCCTCTGAGGCAAGAAGCTTTGTGTGTATGTGGGAAGAAAGGTCCCAGAGTGGATGACACCCTATGAATGGAGGAAGAAAGAGTCACAGTGGTAAACAGGGCCCAGTCATGTGGGGCCCCGTAGATCACAGACAGGAGTTTGGATTGTAATGGGAAGCCATGGATGATTGTAAATGGTGGAGCAACATGGTCTGATTTATCCACAGATACACCCCTTTCTGGCTGCTACCACCATGTAATGAAAAGGCCACTGGGAGCCAGAGGACAGACAGGGCAACTGGTTAGGGAGGTTTTTGCTCTAACCAGTTGAGAAAAACTGGGAGTCTGGTTGAGGAATGATGGCTGAGACTTGTTGGGTGGAATCAATGGAGATGTGCAGAGAAGGTGAGAAATGTCAACTTGGGATGTGTCTTGGAGGAGGGGCGACAAGGCCTGCTCATCTCCTGGATAGAGAAAATGAGAGAAAGCGGAATCAAGGCTGACCCATAGATTTTGGGTTGGAGCAACTCTGTAGATGAGGAGCTGATAACTGATATGGGAAAGACTGAGGGGGAACCATGTTTAGTGAGTGGAGCCGAGTTTGGTTTTTGGCCATTTTAAATAGGAGTTACTTATTAGACATCTAAGAGGAGAAACTGTGTTGGCAATTGGACCCTGGGTCAGTGCGGAAGAGAGGTCTTTGGAAACCATCAGCTGTGGTCCTCCTTGTCCTTTAGAATGGGCCAAAAGTTCTGTTCTACATTTCATTACAACCTCTTGAGATGATTTTGGTGAAACTTCCAGGTGGATGGAGGGGAGGTGGAGGCTTTATTCTCATTGTCTTCTCTATCTCCAACTTCTGCTTTGGTTGAATTGGTGCAGTGTGTGGACTATCTCTTCTTACTCTGCAACATCCACTTCTCAGAGAGGAAATTCAGCTACTTTCTCTATGTCTTTACTCAGCAAAGATATTGAGTATTCAGGGAACTGTATTCAAGATTTGCTGGAAGCAGATGTGAGAGTGTGTGTGTGTGTGAAGGTAATACTATAACACAAATTATATTAAATGGAATATTGGGTCTCTCTGTCTTGGGCCACTCTACCTAGGGGATATTTGGGGATATTTCTGTGTCCTTACCATACCTCCTATTCCCAGATGCCAGAATTCTCCAGGTAGAGGAATTCTGCTCTCTCCACTCCAGCCCTATCCTTCCCCTTAAAACATATCCAGATCTATTTTACAATTCAAATCTACCTAAGACTCAGGGGAAAAAAAGACTTCATTAAATAAATCTCTCCTTAGAAAACATGTACTGTTTATGAAAAGTAGTCTTTCTCAACTTTAACAACCCCTGTGTCTATTCTAACATTCAGACAGTTGCTTGGGGTGGGGTCCAGGGGAGGAGATTCAGTCTAACCACTGCTCACAATCAGTGATCTCAGTAATGGGGAAAATGTTCCATGCCCCGGATGTTCCAGGAGGACCCTTTTACCACATACCTGAAACAGCCAGTGACAAGGAAAGAAATAAGACCCCCTCCCAGGCCGGAGAACCATAGTGCTGTGCTGAAGACTGGTGGCCAGCAGAAGGCAATTTGTAGAATGGCCATGCTTTGGAGGAGGGCTTCTATCTCAAATGTTTCTGCATTTTGCAGATTTGGAAAATGACAACTAGAAACAAAAATAACTAAAGCACTATAAGTGCAGGTGACAGCCTTCTTAGTGGGAGCAGAATGTCTCTGTTCCTTACATGCTGAATTTAAGTACATCCAGACAAGGAGACAGATTTTTCTGTAATTGATATATCCATTAATGACCTGGTAGATAATGCCAGAAAGTGGCTGGGTTGACCAAAATGGGATGTGCCCAGAAAAAAGGATTCAGTCTAACTGCTGAAGGCTAAGCACTGAATCACTTCAATGAAATTCCAAACCCCTATTTTATAAGATTCCTTGCAATGGGATAGCTCCCAGGTTTCAGGAGAGGGATTTCTGCATTGTAAAACTGGCCAGAGGCTAGGGAATAATTTACACATCAAAGGGGAAATTTCTTTTTAAAAATTTCATTTTTTTAAATTTTTTAAAATTTTTATTGCATTATAGGTTTCGGGGTACATCTGCAGAACGTGCAAGGTAGTTGCATAGGTACACACATGGCAGTGTGTTTTGCTACCTTCCAACCCTTCACCCACACTTGGCATTTATCCTCAGGCTATCCCTCCCCAGCCCCCCGTGCTGTCCCTCCCACATCCCCCCAATAGACCCCAGTGTGTAGTAGACCCCCTCCCTGCGTCCATGTGTTCTCATTTTTCTCACCCGCCTATGAGTGAGAATATGCGGTATTACTTTTTCTGTTCTTGTGTCAGTTTGCTGAGAATGATGTTCTCCAGATTCATCCATGTCCTTACAAAGAACACAAACTCATCATTTTTGATTGCTGCATAATATTCCATGGTGTATATGTGCCACATTTTCCCAGTCCAGTCTATCATCGATGGGCATTTGGGTTGGTTCCAGGTCTTTGCTATTGTAAGCAGTGCTGCAATGAACATTCGTGTGCATGTGTTCTTATAGTAGAACGATTTATAGTCCTTGATATATACCCAGTAATGGGATTGCTGGGTCAAATGGAATTTCTATTTCTAGGTCCTGAGGAATCGCCACACTGTCTTCCACAATGGTTGAACTAATTTACACTCCCACCAACAGTGTAAGAGTGTTCCTATTTCTCCACATCCTCTCCAGCATCTGCTGTCTCCAGATTTTTTAATGATCGCCATTCTAACTGGCGTGAGATGGTATCTCAATGTGGTTTTGATTTGCATCTCTAATGACCAGTGATGATGAGCATTTTTCATGTGTTTGTTGGCCTCATGTATGTCTTCTTTTGTAAAGTGTCTGTTCATATCCTTTGCCCATTTTTGAATGGGCTTGTTTGTTTTTTTCCTGTAAATCTGTTTGAGTTCTTTGTAAATTCTGGATATCAGCCCTTTGTCAGATGCGTAAACTGCAAAGATTTTTTCCCATTCTGATGGTTGCCGATTCACTCTAGTGACTGTTTCTTTTGCCGTGCAGAAGCTGTGGAGTTTGATTAGGTCCCATTTGTCTATTTTGGCTTTTGTTGCCAATGCTTTTGGTGTTTTGGTCATGAAGTCCTTGCCTACTCCTATGTCCTGAATGGTTTTGCCTAGATTTTCTTCTAGGGTTTTTATGGTGTCAGGTCTTATGTTTAAGTCTTTAATCCATCTGGAGTTAATTTTAGTGTAAGGTGTCAGGAAGGGGTCCAGTTTCTGCTTTCTGCACATGGCTAGCCAGTTTTCCCAACACCATTTATTAAACAGGGAATCCTTTCCCCATTGCTTGTTTTTGTCTGGTTTATCAAAGATTATATGGTTGTAGATATGTTGTGTTGCCTCCGATGCCTCTGTTCTGTTCCATTGGTCTATATCTCTGTTTTGGTACCAGTACCATGCTGTTTTGATTACTGTAGCCTTGTAGTATAGTTTGAAGTCTGGTAGTGTGATGCCTCCTGCTGTGTTCTTTTTGCTTAGAATTGACTTAGCTATGCGGGCTCTCTTTTGGTTCCATATGAAGTTCATGGTGGTTTTTTCCAGTTCTGTGAAGAAATTCAATGGTAGTTTGATGGGGATAGCATTGATTGTGTAAATTACTTTGGGCAGTATAGTCATTTTCACGATATTGATTCTTCCTAACCATGAACATGGAATGTTTCTCCATCTGTTTGTGTCCTCTTATTTCGTTGAGCAGTGGTTTGTAGTTTTCCTTAAGAGGTCCCTTACATTCCTTGTGAGTTGTATTCCTAGGTATTTTATTTTCTTTGTAGCAATTGTGAATGGCAGTTCATTCTTGATTTGGTTCTCTTTAAGTCTGTTATTGGTGTATAGGAATGCTTGTGATTTTTGCACATTGATTTTATATCCTGAGACTTTGCTGAAGTTGCTTATCAGTTTCAGGAGCTTTTGGGCTGAGGTGATGGGGTCTTCTAGGTATACTATCATGTCGTCTGCAAATAGAGACAATTTGGCTTCCACCTTTCCTATTTGAATACCCTTTATTTTTTTTCTTGCCTGATTGCTCTGGCTAGAACTTCCAGTACTATGTTGAATAGGAGTGGTGAGAGAGGCATCCTTGTCTAGTGCAGGATTTCAAAGGGAATGCTTCCAGTTTTTGCCCATTAAGTATGATATTGGCTGTTGGTTTGTCATAAATAGCTTTTATTACTTTGAGATATGTTCCATCAATACCAAGTTTATTGAGGGTTTTTAGCATAAAGGGCTGTTGAATTTTGTCAAATGCCTTCTCTGCGTCAATTGAGATAATCATGTGGTTTTTGTTTTGCTTCTGTTTATGTGGTGAATTACATTTATAGACTTGCATATGTTGAACCAGCCTTGCATCCCAGGATGAATCCTACTTGATCATGATGGATAAGTTTTTAATGTGCTGTTGCAATCGGTTTGCCAGTATTTTATTGAAGATTTTTGCATCTATGTTCATCATGGATATTGGCCTGAAGTTTTCTTTTCTTGTTGAGTCTCTGCTGGGTTTTGGTATCAGGATGATGTTGGTCTCATAAAATGATTTGGGAAGGGTTCCTCTTTTGAATTATTTGGAATAGTTTCAGAAGGAATGGTACCAGATCCTCTTTGTGTGTCTGGTAGAATTCGGCTGTGAACCCATCTGGACCTGGGCTTTTTTGTGTGGTAGGCTCTTAATTGCTGCCTCAACTTCAGACCTTGTTATTGGTCTATTCATAGTTTGGCTTCCTCCTGGTTTAGGCTTGGGAGGACACAGGCGTCCAGGAATTTATCCATTTCTTCCTGGTTTACTAGTTTATGTGCATAGAGTTGTTTGTAGTATTCTCTGATGATGGTTTGAATTTCTGTGGAATCTGTGGTGATTTCCATTAATGTTTTTATTGCATCTATTTGGTTGTTCTCTTTTCTTTTTATCAGTCTGGCTAGTGGTCTGTCTATTTTGTTGATCTTTTCAAAACCAGCTCTTGGATTTATTGATTTTTGAAGGGTTTTTCTTGTCTCTATCTCCTTCAGTTCTGCTCTGATCTTAGTTATTTCTTGTCTTTGGCTAGGTTTTGAGCTTTTTGATCTTGCTCCTCTAGCTCTTTCAATTTTGATGATAGGGTGTCAATTTTGGATCTCTCCACTCTTCTCATGTGGGCACTTATTGCTATATATTTTCCTCTACAGACTGCTTTAAATGTGTCCCAGAGATTCTGGTATGTTTTGTCTTCATTCTCATTGGTTTTGAAGAACTTTTTTATTTCTGCCTTCATTTCATTGTTTATCCAATCAACATTCAAGAGCCAGTTGTTCAGTTTCCATGAAGCTGTGCAGTTCTGAGTTATTTTCTGAATTCTGAGTTCCAACTTGATTGCACTATGGTCTGAGAGACTGTTTGTTATGATTTCAGTTGTTTTGCATTTGCTGAGGAGTGCTTTACTTCCAATTATGTGGTCAATTTTGGAGTAGGTGTGATGTGGTGCTGAGAAGAATGTATATTCTGTGGATTTGGGGTGGAGAGTTCTGTAAATGTCTATCAGGTTTGCTTGTTCCAGGTCTGAGTTCAAGTCCTGGATATCCTTGTTAATTTTCTGTCTGGTTGATCTGTCTGATATTGACAGTGGAGTGTTAAAGTCTCCCACTATTATTGTGTGGGAGTCTAAGTCTCTTTGTAAGTCATTAAGAACTTGCCTTATATATCTGGGTGCTCCTGCATTGGGTCCATATATATTTAGAATCGTTAGCTCTTCTTGTTGTATCGATCCTTTTACCATTATGTAATGACCTTCTTTGTCCCTTTTGATCTTTGTTGCTTTAAAGTCTATTTTATCAGAGATGAGAATTGCAACTCCTGCTTTTTTTTCTCTCCATTTGCTTGGTAAATCTTCCTCCATCCCTTTATTTTGAGCCTTTGTGTATCCTTGCATGTGAGGTGGGTTTCCTGGATACAGCACACCGATGGGTTTTGGTTTTTATCCAATTTGCCAGTCTGTGTCTTTTGATTGGTGCATTTAGCCCATTTACATTTAGGGTTAATATTGTTATGTGTGAATTTGATACTGCCATTTTGATGCTAGCTGGCTGTTTTGCCCATTGGTTCATGTAGATTCTTCATTTTGTTGATGCTCTTTAGCATTTGGTATGCTTTTAGGATGGCTGGTACTGGTTGTTTCTTTCTATGTGTAGTGCCTCTTTCAGGAGCTCTTGTAAAGCAGGCCTAGTGGTGACAAAATCTCTGAGTACTTGCTTGTTCATGAAGGATTTTATTTTTCCTTCACTTATGAAGCTCAGTTTGGCTGGATATGAAATTCTGGGTTGAAAGTTCTTTTCTTTAAGGATGTTGAATATTGGCCCCACTCTCTTCTGGCTTGTAGAGTCTCTGCCGAGAGATCTGCTGTGAGTCTGATGGGCTTCCTTTGTGGGTGACCTGACCTTTCTCTCTGGCTGCCCTTAGTATTTTCTCCTTCATTTCAACCCTGGTGAATCTGACGATTATGTGCCTTGGGGTTGCTCTTCTTGGAATATCTTTGTGGTGTTCTCTGTATTTCCTGGAGTTGAGTATTGACCTGTCTTGCTAGGTTGGGGAAATTTTCCTGGATAATATCCTGAAGAGTGTTTTCCAGCTTGGATTCATTCTCTTCATCACATTCTGGTACACCTATCAAACGTAGGTTGGGTCTCTTCACATAGTCCCACATTTCTTGGAGATTTTGTTCATTCCTTTTGTGCTTTTTCTTTAATCTTGGTTTCTCGTTTTATTTCATTGAGTTGATCTTCAACTTCTGATATTCTTTCTTCTGCTTGGTCAATTCGCTGTTGAAACTTGTGCATGCTTTATGAAGTTCTTGTGTTGTGTTTTTCAGCTCCTTCAATTCATTCATATTCCTCTCTAAGTTGTCCATTTTTTAATCTTTTTCAAATCTTTTTTCAAGGTTCTTAGTTTCTTTGCACTGATTTAGAACATGTTCTTTAGCTCACTGAAGTTTCTCATTATCCACTTTCTGAAGTCTGATTCCATCATTTTGTCACACTCATTCTCCATCCAGCTTTGTTCCTTGCTGGTGAGGAGTTTTGGTCCTTTGTAGGAGGTGAGTGTTTTGGTTTTGGGTGTTTTCCTCCTTTTGCGCTGGTTTCTTCCCATCTTTATGGATTTATCCACCTGTCATCTTAGTAGTTGCTGATTTTTCAATTGGGTCTCTGTGTGGACGCCCAGATTGTTGATGATGAGGTATTTCTGTTACTTAGTTTTCCATCTAATGGTCTAGCCCTCTGCTGTATGAGTGCTGAGGTCCACCCAGGCCCTGCTTGTCTGGGGTACACCTGTAGCAGCTGCAGAACAGTGAGGGATGCTACCAGTTTCTTCTTCTGCTATCTTTGTTCCAGAATGATGCCCGCCAAATGTCAGTCTGATTAGTCCTTTTTGGGGTGACTCTTTGGATATACAGGGGTCAGGAGCTGCTTGAGGAGACAGTCTGTGCTTTATAGGAGCTCCAGTGCTGAGCTGTGAGCTCTGTTGTTCATTCAGGGCTGTTGGGAGGATGTGTTTATGTCTGCTGCAACAGAACTCATAAACCACCCCTTTTTTCCCATCAGATGCTCTGTCTCAGGGAGTTGGGGCTTTATGAGTATCTGTTGCACTGTCCTGCCCAGCTAGGAGGCAGTCTATTCACTATTTGCCTGCCAGGGCTCCACCTGCTAGCATGGGTCCACCCCTGTTACTGCTGCGGGCTCCATTCTGCTGTGGCATGCTCTGCCCTGCTGGCAGAATCTCTCTGTTATGGCAGGTTGCCTCAGCAACAGCAGGCTGCATCAGCCCTGGGCTGTACTTCAGTAGGGTGGATTGCATCCATAGTGGTGGATGCCCTCCCCACCGGGCTGCACTGTCCTAGATGCCGGCAGCAAAACTCTCAGCCCTGAGCGCCTCCAATCACCACCCTGCTATTTTTCCTTCACTTATGAAGCTCAGTTTGGCTGGATATGAAATTCTGGGTTGAAAGTTCTTTTCTTTAAGGATGTTGAATATTGGCCCCACTCTCTTCTGGCTTGTAGAGTCTCTGCCGAGAGATCTGCTGTGAGTCTGATGGGCTTCCTTTGTGGGTGACCCGACCTTTCTCTGGCTGCCCTTAGTATTTTCTCCTTCACTTCAATCCTGGTGAATCTGACGATTATGTGCCTTGGGTTGCTCTTTTTTTGGAATATCTTGGCGGTGTTCTTTGTATTTCCTGGAGTTGAGTATTGATCTGTCTTGCTAGGTTGGGGAAATTTTCCTGGATGATATCCTGAAAAGTATTTTCCATCTTGGATTCATTCTCTTCATCACATTCTGGTACACCTATCAAACGTAGGTTGGGTCTCTTCACATAGTCCCACATTTCTTGGATATTTTGTTCATTCCTTTTTGTGATTTTTTCTTTAATCTTCGTTTCTCGTTTTATTTCATTGAGTTGATCTTCGACTTCTGATATTGTTTCTTCTGCTTGGTCAATTCAGCTGTTCAATCTCGTGCATGCTTTATGAAGTTCTTGTGTTGTGTTTTTCAACTCCTTCAATTCATTCATATTTCTCTCTAAGTTGTCCATTTTTGTTATCATTTCCTCGAATCTTTTTTCAAGGTTCTTAGTTTCTTTGCAATGATTTAGAATATGTTCTTTTAGCTCACTGAAGTTTCTCATTATCCACTTTCTGAAGTCTGATTCCGTCATTTTGTCACACTCATTCTCCATCCAGCTTTGTTCCCTTGCTGGTGAGAAGTTTTGTTCCTTTGTAGGCGGTGAGTTGCTTTGGTTTTGGGTGTTTGCCTCCTTTTTGCACTGGTTTCTTCCCATGTTTATGGATTTATCCTCCTGTCATCTTAGTAGTTGCTGATTTTTCAATTGGGTCTCTGTGTGGACGCCCAGATTGTTGATGATGAGGTATTTCTGTTACTTAGTTTTCCATCTAATGGTCTAGCCCCTCTCCTGTACGAGTGGTGAGGTCCACTCCAGGCCCTGCTTGTCTGGGGTACACCTGTAGCAGCTGCAGAACAGTGAGGGATGCTACCGTTTCTTCTTCTACTATAGTTTTTCCTGAATGATGCCCTCCAAATGTCAGTCTGATTAGTCCTTTATTTGGGGCCACTCTTTGGATATACAGGGATCAGGGAGCTGCTTGAGGAGACAGTCTGTGCTTTATAGGAGCTCCAGTGATGTGCTGTGAGCTCTGTTGTTTATTCAGGGCTGTTGGGAGGATGTGTTTATGTCTGCTTCAACAGAACTCATAAACCACCCCCTTTTTTTTCCCCATCAGATGCTCTGTCTCAGGGAGTTGGCGCTTTCTTTATGAGTATCTGTTGTACTGTCCTGCCCAGGTAGGAGTCAGTCTATTCACTATTTGCCTGCCAGGGCTCCACCTGGATAGCATGGGTCCACCCTGTTACTGCGTGGCTCCATTCTGCTGTGGCATGCTCTGCCCTGCTGGCAGAATCTCTCTGTTATGGCAGGTTGCCTCAGCAATATCAGGCTGCATCCGCCCTGGGCTGTACTTCAGTAGGGGTGGATTGCATCCATAGTGGTGGATGCCCTTCCCCACCGGGCTGCACTGTCATAGATGCCGGCAGCAAAACTCTCAGCCCTGAGCGCCTCCAATCACCACCCTGCTTGTCCCCATGAGGATGGGACCCACCGAGCCTGATCACAAAGCTCCCTGCCTCAGAGTCCATCCTCTCTCTTTCTCTCCCCAAGCTGAACGGTTGACTCTCTCACTGGTGCCCCAGTAGCCTGCTGATAGGGCACTGGGATCCATGAAATCTCCCATGCCACTGCCCACTGCACCAGCTCAGATCACCTTTCCCAGGAATCTCCTTGTCTGGCTCATTGTTCAATTCCCGTTCAATCAGATGGACATGCCAATCTGCCCTTCAAAATCTCAGATTGCCCGTTTAACAGGGCACCTGGATCAGTGAGTTTTGTGCCGGGTGCCACTGCAGTGCGGCGCCGGCCTAACCGGCCCCATGAGCCGGCTGCACTAGCATCCCGTGTCTCTCCCACACCTGGGACTTTCAACGTTCTGTGGGCAAAAAGCGTCCATCCGAGAATGCGGCTAGGACTCACCCTCTGCGCCTTCACTGAGAGCTGCAATCCTGAGTCACCTCTACAACGCCATCTTGGGTGATTCCTCAAAGGGGCAATTTCAACTTCACTGAAGTGAGTGATCTTAGGAAGTGAAAGTGAGGGACCTGGCATCAGAAGAAATCCTGCTTGAAGTTTTGTCTAGCTGGGGAGAAAGTTCAGGCTATTGTCTCATGGTCATAAGCAACAGATAAAAGGAGTATGATTTCTTTTAAACATGGTGATGTGACACATCATTTCACACATTTATACATCATACATTATATAAATATTAATCCCTTAATCTTGGACTTCTAATAAAACAAAAATGCATTATTGTTTTGTTTTATTAATAGCATCAACCAACTAGTGAGACAATAGGGAATAACCAGGTCCTAATTTAGATAGGATCAGAAGAAACTAGAATGAGGAATCCACCCTTCATAACTCTTTTCAAGTCAGGAAATTTGCTTTCTGGGGAAAGCCATTAAAAGTCTGAGGAACTTTTGGGAGCCCCAAGGACTTAGAGGATAAAACTTTGTTTTTTAAGCTTCTCAGAGTGGGGACCCTGTTAACCACTGAGGTTGTCTGGAAACCCAAAAGACTGCTTCCCTAAAGAAAGGATAAAACAAAATTAAACTTTTCATAACATGTACTATAGGGTAAAAATCCAATACTTAAAGCAGTATTAAGATACTCAGTTCAGTTGCACACGATCTAAAATTGGAAAAACACAGATAAGATTAGCATGGTCCCCATCCAAAGATGACATGTAAATTTGTGATACATTTTCTATTAAAAAAATAGCATTGAGGTATTAATACCTTAAAATTGTATTATTAGTAGTTCTGAGACTACAAATTTCCCCAGGCACCTGACCAAAGAAATTTTTCTCTATGGTAAAATAAAATCAGCTGAGGAGTCAGCAATATTATAGGTTTAAACCATCCTTAAGTAATATTTTACCACTTAAAACATAATTGAAATAAGTTATCACTAAACAGAAGAAAAATGCTATAAAGTCATAAGCATTTCAAGACTCAAACTCTTAGAGTCTGGAAGAAACAGATATAGCACAAATCAGCAAGTCTAGGTGACAACCAAATACCCATAAAGAAAGAGAGGTAATGTTATAAAATCTACATTGAATGAAGTATTATAGTTTGCCATATTTTTTTCTCTCATATTATATTCTTTATAGCTTGCAAATATATATATTTTTTAAAAAATCACCATACTGGCATGTTTAATAGGACTTGATTCAGGATGGTTTTATTCTTATTTACAGTAAAAATAAGAAAGATTTTACAATTACATTAGGAAATGATAAGGTGGAATTGAACTGACATTATAGAAGCCGAATGTTAAAGGATCTCCAGATTTTGTCCAGTATACCATGGTAATACAGCTAAGCTAAGAGAGAGGACAGTTTAGATGATCTATTAAAGACATATGGTTCCATCATGTAACCATATACCCTGGAGGAGTCAAAGATGAGGGCTTTGAATCTGGTTTCAGTGAGTCAGAGTCACTCCTAGTGTGGGCATGTCATATTTAGGTGGCACACATATTTCACACAGCATGGTCTGAAACTGCAAGAAACTGCTTCATTCTATGCTCTATTAAACGTTAGTTTGTTCTGATGTTCAGGGTTCAATTTGGTTCAATGAGAGATGCATTACTGTTTACATAATTTTTACCATAATAATTAACTTTAAAACCTAATCACTCACAGGCCAGATGTAGTGGCTCATGCCTGTAATCCTCACATTTTGGAAGGCCCAGGTGGAAAGATGGTTTGAGCCTAGAAGTTTAAGACTAGCCTGGGTAACATAGTGCAAACCCCATCTATATTAAAAAATGTCAAAAAATTAGTTGGGCATGGTGACAAGTACCTGGGTTCTCAACTACTTGAGAGGCTGAGCATTGAATGAGCCCAGGAAGTTTAATGAGGCTGCAGTGAGCTGTGATGGTGCCATTGCACTCTAGCCTGAGGTGCAACAGAGGAAGATCCTGTCTCCCTCCCTCTCTCTCTCTCACTTGCACACACAAACACACACACACACACACACACACACACACACACACTCTAGTCATTCACAAGAAATGCAGTTAAGCCTTAGTTTTCTGAGTGACTTCTGACATGGTGTATACAAATAAGGTTTAATCTTTAATTTTTTAGGAAATATATTACTTGGGAAACAGATTAAGCTCCTGTAGCAACAAGACACCAAAATATAATGTCTTAGTAAGAAGCACTTTATTTCTCTCTTAACAGTGTGCAGTTAAGGGATCCAGGCTGCTGAAAGGATCTCCTCCATACCTTCTCCCCAACACCCATATTTAGTGGCTCTTACTCCCATCCATGCTCAACATGTGGCCTCCATATCTGGTTCCATGAAAACTACAACAATGTCATTTTCCGGGCAACTTCAAGGGGGAGAGTGTGATGCCTAAAGCAAAACATATAAATTTATTAAAATGATTACATATATATTCAAAACAACTTTATTCTCAGGCTAAATGGAAAAGAAAAACTTTGTCATTTGTGTTGCATATATATAATAATATTTTATAAGTTAACTCACCTTAATTGAAACCATTATTATTCTCTTTTTCTCTTAACCATACAATTACATAGTACAATATACTTTATTTTAATTTCCTAATCAACATAATTTACATAGTCACATATGAATCAATTAGCATTGAAATACCATTTTGTTTGTTTGTTTTTGTTTTTTTTTGCTTCTGAGACAAGGTCTCTCTACCTTGCCTAGGCTGGAATGCAGGATTGTAATCACAGTTACTACAGCCTTGACTTCTTGGCCTCAAGCAATTCTCTCATCCCAGACCCCTGAGTAGATGGGACCACAGACATGTACCACTATGCCCAGCTAACTCTTAAAATCCTTTCTAGAGATGTAGTCTCACTATATTGCTCAGGCTGGTCACAAACTCCTGGGCACAAGTGGTCCTTCTGCCTCAGTCTGGCCTCCCAAAGGGTTGGAATTACTGGCATGAGCCATTGCCCCAGGCCTCAAATCCCATTTGTTACACAATTACCTTGTGCCAATGATGATCACTCTTAAAGTATTACTTAAAATAAAATTGTCTTTTAAAGCACGTTTTTTTAAATGTAGAGATCTGATCTGCCTTAGAGGCACTAAATCAGTATATTGAGTGAAGCCTGGACTTTAAGAGGGTTAAAAGTTGCACAGAGAGTTGGGGAGGCAGGAGTCTGGCTGGGTTGGTGTGCTGAGATGCAGCCGCTCAACCCTCTCCTCTCTGAATCAGAGTTCAAGTCCCGTGGACACTGCAGCCATGAAGCAGAAACGGTCCCTGTCCAGTTGTGACTACATGTAACCACGTTCTGATCGGGACGTGCAGGGTGGGAAGCCGCAATGTTACCAGTGTTAGTGAAGGATTGCCATCCAGAGACCTATGTGCCCACTGTGTTGGAAACTTCACAGCCTGTTTGGAGACAGAGGAACAGATGGTAGAGCTTAGTCTCTGGGATACCTCAGGATCTCCTGCTATGACAGCGTCCGTCCACTCTGCTACAGCGACTGAGACACTGTTTTCACACAAGTGGCCCAGAGACAGTGGGCAGCGCACTCAAGAAGTGGGGACCGAAACCCTAGATTACTGTCCCAGCGCCGGCGTTTTGCTCCTTGGCTTCAAGACAGACCTGAGAACAGACCTGCGGCCCCTGATGGCGCTGTCCCACCGGAAGCAGGCGCCCTTCTCCTACTAGCAGGGTTATGCAGCAGCCAAGCAGCTGGTGCAGAAATCTACCTGAAGGCTCGGTCTTCACCTCAGAAAAAGCATCCACAACATCTGTGGGAGTCATCCACCGTGCAGCTGAGCAAGCCTAGCCCACTGCCCAGAAGAGCTCTATCAGAAGCTGCAAACCACTGCTCTGCCTCCCCAGTGCCCTGAACTCATCTCTTCTACCTTCAAGAAGGAAGAGACCAAAAGCTGTTCCATTATAAGAAGCCAGATCAGAGGGGGAAACAACCCCATTTCCTCCCTTGGGGTGCAGAGGCATGGGGAGAGAGAGAATGAGAAAATTTAGGACTCTGGACATGAGTTTTTCAGATGGCCATGGTGAGGGCTTGGGAGGAAACAGGAATGGGGTGAGGCAGGATCCCGCCCAGCATGAAAACCTGACACTAAAAGAGAACCAGCATACCCTGGCACTAGGTTGTGGAGGAGTGTCTACCCAAGACCCCATCCAACTCCAGCGGAAGGAAGCTGTGGAGGGTGGGCATGCTGGCCTCATGGGCATGGGGCCTACAGCAGCCTCACCTTCAGCATCATGCCTCTTCCACACAGCTTTTCCATGCAGGCCAGGGCATGGGAGGGGTCCCTGAGCCCTTCCTTCCCCTCTAAGGAGGCAGCAGAGGAACGGAGAGTGGGGAAGCCAAGTGGCAGCCCCTCTGGGGGCTTAGCCTGGAGACTTCATAACTGCAATCATAAGTGCAGGAGCTGGTCGGAGATGATGAGAAGGAAACCTCATCTTTGCATAGCCCATGCCTGGTGGAGAGGTTGAAATACCATTTTGTTTGTTTGTTTGTTTTTTTGCTTCTGAGACAAGGTCTCTCTACCTTGCCTAGGCTGGAATGCAGGATTGTAATCACAGTTACTACAGCCTTGACTTCTTGGCCTCAAGCAATTCTCTCATCCCAGACCCCTGAGTAGATGGGACCACAGACATGTACCACTATGCCCAGCTAACTCTTAAAATCCTTTCTAGAGATGTAGTCTCACTATATTGCTCAGGCTGGTCACAAACTCCTGGGCACAAGTGGTCCTTCTGCCTCAGTCTGGCCTCCCAAAGGGTTGGAATTACTGGCATGAGCCATTGCCCCAGGCCTCAAATCCCATTTGTTACACAATTACCTTGTGCCAATGATGATCACTCTTAAAGTATTACTTAAAATAAAATTGTCTTTTAAAGCACGTTTTTTTAAATGTAGAGATCTGATCTGCCTTAGAGGCACTAAATCAGTATATTGAGTGAAGCCTGGACTTTAAGAGGGTTAAAAGTTGCACAGAGAGTTGGGGGGAGGCAGGGAGTCTGGCTGGGTTGGTGTGCTGAGATGCAGCCGGCTCAACCCTCTCCTCTCTGAATCAGAGTTCAAGTCCCGTGGACACTGCAGCCATGAAGCAGAAACGGTCCCCTGTCCAGTTGTGACTACATGTAACCACGTTCTGATCGGGGACGTGCAGGGTGGGAAGCCCGCAATGTTACCAGTGTTAGTGAAGGATTGCCATCCAGAGACCTATGTGCCCACTGTGTTGGAAACTTCACAGCCTGTTTGGAGACAGAGGAACAGATGGTAGAGCTTAGTCTCTGGGATACCTCAGGATCTCCCTGCTATGACAGCGTCCGTCCACTCTGCTACAGCGACTGAGACACTGTTTTCACACAAGTGGCCCAGAGACAGTGGGCAGCGCACTCAAGAAGTGGGGGACCGAAACCCTAGATTACTGTCCCAGCGCCGGCGTTTTGCTCCTTGGCTTCAAGACAGACCTGAGAACAGACCTGCGGCCCCTGATGGCGCTGTCCCACCGGAAGCAGGCGCCCTTCTCCTACTAGCAGGGTTATGCAGCAGCCAAGCAGCTGGTGCAGAAATCTACCTGAAGGCTCGGTCTTCACCTCAGAAAAAGCATCCACAACATCTGTGGGAGTCATCCACCGTGCAGCTGAGCAAGCCTAGCCCACTGCCCAGAAGAGCTCTATCAGAAGCCGCTGCAAACCACTGCTCTGCCTCCCCAGTGCCCTGAACTCATCTCTTCTACCTTCAAGAAGGAAGAGACCAAAAGCTGTTCCATTATAAGAAGCCAGATCAGAGGGGGGGAAACAACCCCCATTTCCTCCCTTGGGGTGCAGAGGCATGGGGAGAGAGAGAATGAGAAAATTTAGGACTCTGGACATGAGTTTTTCAGATGGCCATGGTGAGGGCTTGGGAGGAAACAGGAATGGGGTGAGGCAGGATCCCGCCCAGCATGAAAACCTGACACTAAAAGAGAACCAGCATACCCTGGCACTAGGTTGTGGAGGGAGTGTCTACCCAAGACCCCATCCAACTCCAGCGGAAGGGAAGCTGTGGAGGGTGGGGGCATGCTGGCCTCATGGGCATGGGGGCCTACAGCAGCCTCACCTTCAGCATCATGCCTCTTCCACACAGCTTTTCCATGCAGGCCAGGGCATGGGAGGGGTCCCTGAGCCCTTCCCTTCCCCTCTAAGGAGGCAGCAGAGGAACGGAGAGTGGGGAAGCCAAGTGGCAGCCCCCCTGGGGGCTTAGCCTGGAGACTTCATAACTGCAATCATAAGTGCAGGAGCTGGTCGGAGATGATGAGAAGGAAACCTCATCTTTGCATAGCCCATGCCTGGTGGAGAGGTGACAGCACACATTCACATGCTTCTCACCTAATTCCTCAGAGTCAAAGCCCCAGATCCCTTTCTATTGCAGAGTGTAGGGGTAATGTTGCTGCAGAGGCAGGGCTGGGTGGGGATAACCAGAATTTTTCTACCCTTAGGGCAGTACAGTTGGCATTTGTTTTATAGACTTTTGTCTTTCAAATTGGGGGAGGGGAAGTGTTTCAATTTATTATGTATTCTGTATTTAATGAAGAAAATCTCTTTATTAATGAAAATACAGTACATATAAAGAAAAGATGTGGCCGGGCGCTGTGGCTCAAGCCTGTAATCCCAGCACTTTGGCAGGCCGAGGAAGGTGGATTACAAAGTCAAGAGATCAAGACCATCTTGGTCAATATGGTGAAACCCTGTCTCTACTAAAAATACAAAAAAATAGCTGGGCATGATGGTGCATGCCTGTAATCCAAGCCACTCAGGAGGCTGAGGCAGGAGAATTGCCTAAACCCAGGAGGCAGAAGTTGCGGTGAGCCGAGATCACACCATTGCACTCCAGCCTGGGTAAGAAGAGTGAAACTCAGTCTCAAAAAAAAAAAAAAAAAAAAAGGAAAAAGAAAAGATGTACAGATAATTTCAGCATTCTACTGTGGGTAAGAAACAGAGCCTGTGGGATTGAGAGAAAAATAGTGTTGTATGTCAGGCTCTCCAGAGAAACAGAGGCAATAGGATATGGGAGTGTGTGTGCATAAAAGTATGTAGCATAAGCATTGGGTCGTGTGCTTATGGAGTTATGGAGCCTGAAAAGTCCGCTATTTCTGCCGGAGACCCAGGAAACCCAGTGGTGTTATTTATAGCCTAAGTCTGAAGGCCTGAGAATGAGAAGTGAAAACAGTGTAAGGCCTAGTCCAGGAGCAGGAGACCAATGTCTCTCCTTATGCAGTTAGGCAGAGAGAAAGAATTCCATCTTCCCCAGCCATTTTGTTCCTCTCAGGCCCTCAGCAGGTTGTAAGATCCTCCACCCACATTGGGGAGGGCACTCTGCCTTACTTGTTCCAGAGTATTTAACCAGATATCTGGGCATCCTGTAACCCAGTCAAGATGAAACAAGAAATCAATACCACACCATTGTAATTAAGCAACAAAAGACTTCAAAATTGCTGTACTTATTAATAGATAAGAAAATCACCTTGATTCTGAGAGCGACAGGGGAGATTAAAGAGATAAAAAACTGGCTGGGCACAGCAGCTCATACTGTAATAGGCAGGCAGATTATTTGAGGTCATGAGTTCAAGACCAGCCTGGCCAACATGATAAACACCATCTCTACAAAAATAAAAAATTAGCCAGGAGTGGTGGCAGGCACCTGCAACCCCAGCTACTTGGGAGGCTGTGGTGAGAGAATCACTTGTACCAGGTTACAGTGGGCTGAGTTCTGGCCATTGCACTCCAGCCTGCATGACAGAGTGAGACTTTGTCTCATACAAGAAATTAAATAAAAAGTGAAAAAGAGAGAAAAAAATAGGCACAAGAATAAAGAGCAAGGTGAAGAGACTTAATCTAACCTATAAGTCTGAATTCCAAAGCTTGAGCTAATCCTCCAAAACACAGGAAATGCTATTTGCTTGTGAAGTTATGTGTGCTTTTCATAAAAAGCAGAAAGTGTTTGCACAGGTTTGTGCAGTCCTGAGAGGCAGAGAGGAATCTGTCATTTGCAGATATGAAGACAGCTTAAGGTTGTTATCCCAGACATTCGGGAGGGGAAATTAGATATGAGATCCAGGGGGTAGACGCTCACTGAGTTAGTCAGTCCCTGAATCATCATGCAGGGGAAACCTATGCTGATATTTGGAGCTCTTTTTTTGTATGGTTTCTTCCTTAAATGTGAGATGCTCACTTAGCCCTCCTAAAATAATATTTCTCTCTCTTCAAGTCAGGGATAACTCCAAGCTCTGTCTGGGTTCTGCTGTCTATGGTGCTGTCCAGTAATTATCCCCAGGAAGAAATCAGGGGCTATTGTAGGTCTTATATGGTTTGGTTTTCTTCTCAACTGGAGAAAAACAGTCCCTAGTTGCTGATTGTCTAATGTTTGAGGAAGATAGTTTTGTATAGTGTCTAGTTTATGGTGGAATCAGTCATTAGCGTCTGATTAGAGATGGAATTTCTCATCTACTGAACTTTTTACTTTAATTTAAAACTTTTAAAACTTTAGTATTTTTTTTTACAGAATAGTAATACATTTTCCTAAGGTAATATTCATAAGTTAAGTAATATATAGTAAAAAAAAACTTCTTCCCACTTCACTCCCAGAGACAACTGATGTTAGAATATCTTTGTGTAATTGAGAGCCACTATATGTATATACAAAATAAAACACAGGAAACTCAGCGATAATAAAATAATGAGGTCCTAAGGAATTTAATTCCACAAAATATTAGGTCAAATTTATTGTGAGATTGATAACAATTATATTTTTGTTAAACTATTACTCTCACAGAAAGCATGAAATAATTGTGAAACTTACAGCACAAACTACTGACTAGTGAATTAAGTAACCTCATTGATTGCGAGGCAGTGACTTCTATGTCCCCGTCCCCATCTCATTACTTACAAGTCCTGTATAAGAGTCTCCTTTGTTCTATAATTTCTCTGACACTTGTGACTGGAATTTTAAACTGTTGTCAAACTGGCTAATGTAAAATGTCATCCTGTTCTATGTATACTAGCATTTCCTTGATTACCAATACTAAGCATTATGTAAATAAGTCATGTTTTCATATTTTCATATTATATGTCCTATAATGTCTGTATCATTTGTCCATTACTTAATTGGGTTATTTGTATTTTTTTTTATATATTCTGGATATTAACACATTGCTGTCTATATGTTGGTTATATTTTACATTTTCTTCCAATTTTTTTGGGAAGTCTTTTTATTTTGCTAAAATACTCTGAGAAACAGAAGCCATGAATATTAAAGTTGTCAAATGTTTGAGATAAATTTATTCATTAGTTTTCTATGAATCTCTTATTTAAAGAATAATATTCCATTTTAACTTTTAAGTTCAGGAGTACAAGTGCTGGTTTGTTACATAAACTTGTATCATGTAACATGTGAATATTAAAAACACATGTGAACTTTGAAACTGCAACAATGTTGAGATAAATATCGAATATAATTATGATGTCATTATAAATATGTCTTTATAATATCTTTAATATTCATAATATTTTTTCTATGTGTTATATGGAATAAGTATAACTTTTTTAAAGGTAAGAATTTCCAGCCCCAAGCCCTGTTACTGAAGAAGTTAGCATGATGAAAACTGCTTAACATGACCATTGAGTAAATATCCAAATTGAATATAAAGAATTGAATGGCAGTTATCAGCATAACTAAATCATGAAACCAGATATTTTTAAAATTTTTTAAATTTTTATTGCATTATAGGTTTTGGGGTACATGTGCAGAACGTGCAAGATAGTTGCATAGGTACACACATGGCAGTGTGTTTTGCTGCCTTCCTCCCTTCACCCACACTTGGCATTTATCCCCAGGCTATCCCTCCAGAGTTCTCCCCGCTGTCCCTCCCCATTCCCCCAATAGACCCCAGTGTAGTAGACCCCTCCTGTGTCCATGTGTTCTCATTTTTCTCACCCACCTATGAGTGAGAATATGTGGTATTTCTTTTCTGTTCTTGTGTCAGTTTGCTGAGAATGATGTTCTCCAGATTCATCCATGTCCTTACAAAGGACACAAACTCATCATTTTTGATTGCTGCATAATATTCCATGGTGTATATGTGCCACATTTTCCCAGTCCAGTCTATCATCGATGGGCATTTGGGTTGGTTCCAGGTCTTTGCTATTGTAAACAGTGCTGCAATGAACATTCGTGTGCATGTGTCCTTATAGTAGAACGATTTATAGTCCTTGATATATACCCAGTAATGGGATTGCTGGGTCAAATGGAATTTCTATTTCTAGGTCCTTGAGGAATCGCCACACTGTCTTCCACAATGGTTGAACTAATTTACACTCCCACCAACAGTGTAAGAGTGTTCCTATTTCTCCACATCCTCTCCAGCATCTGCTGTCTCCAGATTTTTAATGATCGCCATTCTAACTGGCATGAGATGGTATCTCAATGTGGTTTTGAATGGCAGTTATCAGCATAACTAAATCATGAAACCAGATATTTTTAAATTTTTAAATTTTTATTGCATTATAGGCTTTGGGGTACATGTGCAGAACGTGCAAGATAGTTACATAGGTAGACACATGGAAGTGTGTTTTGCTGCCTTCCTCCCCTTCACCAACATTTGACAGTTCTCCCCAAGCTATCCCTCCAGAGTTCTCCCCCGCTTTCCCTTCCCCATTCCCCCCAATAGACCCCAATGGGTAGTAAACCTCCTCCATGGTCCGTGTGTTCTCATTCTTCTCACCCACCTATGAGTGAGAATATGTGGTATTTCCTTTTCTGTTCTTGTGTCAGTTTGCTGAGAATGATGTTCTAAAGATTCATCCATGTCCTTACAAAGGACACGAACTCATCACTTTTGATTGCTGCATAATATTCCATGGTGTATATTTGCCACATTTTCCCAGTCCAGTCTATCATCGTTGGGCATTTGGGTTGGTTCCAGGACTTTGCTATTGTAAACAGTGCTGCAATGAACATTCGTGTGCATGTGTCCTTATAGTAGAAAGATTTATAGTCCTTGATATATACCCAGTAATGGGATTGCTGGGTCAAATGGAATTTCTATTTCTAGGTCCTTGAGGAATCGCCACACTGTCTTCCACAATGGTTGAACTAATTTACACTCCCACCAACAGTGTAAGAGTGTTCCTCTTTCTCCACATCCTCTCCAGCATCTGCTGTCTCCAGATTTTTAATGATCGCCATTCTAACTGGCATGAGATGGTATCTCAATGTGGTTTTGATTTGCATCTCTAATGACCAGTGATGATGAGCATTTTTCATATGTTTGTTGGCCTCATGTATGTCTTCTTTTGTAAAGTGTCTGTTCATATCCTTTGCCCATTTTTGAATGGGCTTGTTTGTTTTTTTCCTGTAAATCTGTTTGAGTTCTTTGTAAATTCTGGATATCAGCCCTTTGTCAGATGTAAACTGCAAAGATTTTTTCCCATTCTGATGGTTGCCGATTCACTCTAGTGACTGTTTCTTTTGCCATGCAGAAGCTGTGGAGTTTGATTAGGTCCCATTTGTCTATTTTGGCTTTTGTTGCCAATGCTTTTGGTGTTTTGGTCATGAAGTCCTTGCCTACTCCTATGTCCTGAATGGTTTTGCCTAGATTTTCTTCTAGGGTTTTTATGGTGTCAGGTCTTATGTTTAAGTCTTTAATCCATCTGGAGTTAATTTTAGTGTAAGGTGTCAGGAAGGGGTCCAGTTTCTGCTTTCTGCACATGGCTAGCCAGTTTTCCCAACACCATTTATTAAACAGGGAATCCTTTCCCATTGCTTGTTTTTGTCTGGTTTATCAAAGATTATATGGTTGTAGATATGTTGTGTTGCCTCCGATGCTTCTGTTCTGTTCCATTGGTCTATATCTCTGTTTTGGTACCAGTACCATGCTGTTTTGATTACTGTAGCCTTGTAGTATAGTTTGAAGTCTGGTAGTGTGATGCCTCCCGCTGTGTTCTTTTTGCTTAGAATTGACTTGGCTATGCGGGCTCTCTTTTGGTTCCATATGAAATTCATGGTGGTTTTTTCCAGTTCTGTGAAGAAATTCAATGGTAGTTTGATGGGGATAGCATTGATTGTGTAAATTACTTTGGGCAGTATAGCCATTTTCACGATATTGATTCTTCCTAACCACGAACATGGAATGTTTCTCCATCTGTTTGTGTCCTCTCTTATTTCGTTGAGCAGTGGTTTGTAGTTTTCCTTAAAGAGGTCCCTTACATTCCTTGTGAGTTGTATTCCTAGGTATTTTATTTTCTTTGTAGCAATTGTGAATGGCAGTTCATTCTTGATTTGGTTCTCTTTAAGTCTGTTATTGGTGTATAGGAATGCTTGTGATTTTTGCACATTGATTTTATATCCTGAGACTTTGCTGAAGTTGCTTATCAGTTTCAGGAGCTTTTGGGCTGAGGTGATGGGGTCTTCTAGGTATACTATCATGTCGTCTGCAAATAGAGACAATTTGGCTTCCACCTTTCCTATTTGAATACCCTTTATTTCTTTTTCTTGCCTGATTGCTCTGGCTAGAACTTCCAGTACTATGTTGAATAGGAGTGGTGAGAGAGGCATCCTTGTTCAGTGCCAGATTTCAAAGGAATGCTTCCAGTTTTTGCCCATTAAGTATGATATTGGCTGTTGGTTTGTCATAAATAGCTTTTATTACTTTGAGATATGTTCCATCAATACCAAGTTTATTGAGGGTTTTAGCATAAAGGGCTGTTGAATTTTGTCAAATGCCTTCTCTGCATCAATTGAGATAATCATGTGGTTTTTGTTTTTGCTTCTGTTTATGTGGTGAATTACATTTATAGACTTGCGTATGTTGAACCAGCCTTGCATCCCCGGATGAATCCTACTTGATCATGATGGATAAGTTTTTAATGTGCTGTTGCAATCGGTTTGCCAGTATTTTATTGAAGATTTTTGCATCTATGTTCATCATGGATATTGGCCTGAAGTTTTTTTTCTTGTTGAGTCTCTGCCAGGTTTTGGTATCAGGATGATGTTGGTCTCATAAAATGATTTGGGAAGGGTTCCTCTTTTGAATTATTTGGAATAGTTTCAGAAGGAATGGTACCAGATCCTCTTTGTGTGTCTGGTAGAATTCAGCTGTGAACCCATCTGGACCTGGGCTTTTTGTGTGGTAGGCTCTTAATTGCTGCCTCAACTTCAGACCTTGTTATTGGTCTATTCATAGTTTTGGCTTCCTCCTGGTTTAGGCTTGGGAGGACACAGGCGTCCAGGAATTTATCCATTTCTTCCTGATTTACTAGTTTATGTGCATAGAGTTGTTTGTAGTATTCTCTGATGATGGTTTGAATTTCTGTGGAATCTGTGGTGATTTCTTTATCGCTTTTTTATTGCATCTATTTGGTTGTTCTCTTTCTTTTTATCAGTCTGGCTAGTGGTCTGTCTATTTTGTTGATCTTTTCAAAACCAGCTCTGGATTTATTGATTTTTGAAGGGTTTTTCTTGTCTCTATCTCCTTCAGTTCTGCTCTGATCTTAGTTATTTCTTGTCTTCGGCTAGGTTTTGAGCTTTTTGATCTTGCTCCTCTAGCTCTTTCAATTTTGATGATAGGGTGTCAATTTTGGATCTCCACTCTTCTCATGTGGGCACTTATTGCTATATATTTTCCTCTACAGACTGCTTTAAATGTGTCCCAGAGATTCTGGTACGTTGTGTCTTCATTCTCATTGGTTTCAAAGAACTTTTATTTCTGCCTTCATTTCATTGTTTATCCAATCAACATTCAAGAGCCAGTTGTTCAGTTTCCATGAAGCTGTGAGGTTCTGAGTTATTTTCTGAATTCTGAGTTCCAACTTGATTGCACTATGGTCTGAGAGACTGTTTGTTATAATTTCAGTTGTTTTGCATTTGCTGAGGAGTGCTTTACTTCTAATTATGTGGTCAATTTTGGAGTAGGTGTGATGTGGTGCTGAGAAGAATGTATATTCTGTGGATTTGGGGTGGAGAGTTCTGTAAATGTCTATCAGGTTTGCTTGTTCCAGGTCTGAGTTCAAGTCCTGGATATCCTTGTTAATTTTCTGTCTGGTTGATCTGTCTGCTATTGACAGTGGAGTGTTAAAGTCTCCCACTATTATTGTGTGGGAGTTCAAGTCTCTTTGTAAGTTATTAAGAACTTGCCTTATATATCTGGGTGCTCCTGCATCGGGTCCATATACATTTAGAATCATTAGCTCTTCTTGTTGTATCGATCCTTTTACCATTATGTAATGACCTTCTTGGTCCCTTTTGATCTTTGTTGCTTTACAGTCTATTTTATCAGAGATGAGAATTGCAACTCCTGCTTTTTTTTGCTCTCCATTTGCTTGGTAAATCTTCCTCCATCCCTTTATTTTGAGCCTTTGTGTATCCTTGCATGTGAGGTGGGTTTCTGGATACAGCACACCGATGGGTTTTGGTTTTTATCCAATTTGCCAGTCTGTGTCTTTTGATTGGTGCATTTAGCCTATTTACATTTAGGGTTAATATTGTTATGTGTGAATTTGATACTGCCATTTTGATGCTAGCTGGCTGTTTTGCCCATTGGTTCATGTAGATTCTTCATTTTGTTGATGCTCTTTAGCATTTGGTATGCTTTTAGGATGGCTGGTACTGGTTGTTTTTCTATGTGTAGTGCCTCTTCAGGAGCTCTTGTAAAGCAGGCCTAGTGGTGACAAAATCTCTGAGTACTTGCTTGTTCATGAAGGATTTTATTTTTCCTTCACTTATGAAGCTCAGTTTGGCTGGATATGAAATTCTGGGTTGAAAGTTCTTTTCTTTAAGGATGTTGAATATTGGCCCCACTCTCTTCTGGCTTGTAGAGTCTCTGAGAGATCTGCTGTGAGTCTGATGGGCTTCCTTGTGGGTGACCTGACCTTTCTCTCTGGCTGCCTTAGTATTTTCTCCTTCATTTCAACCCTGGTGAATCTGACGATTATGTGCCTTGGGGTTGCTCTTCTTGCAGAGTATCTTTGTGGTGTTCTCTGTATTTCCTGGAGTTGAGTATTGACCTGTCTTGCTAGGTTGGGGAAATTTTCCTGGATAATATCCTGAAGAGTGTTTTCCAGCTTGGATTCATTCTCTTCATCACATTCTGGTACACCTATCAAACGTAGGTTGGGTCTCTTCACATAGTCCCACATTTCTTGGAGATTTTGTTCATTCCTTTTGTGCTTTTTTCTTTAATCTTGGTTTCTCATTTTATTTCATTGAGTTGATCTTCAACTTCTGATATTCTTTCTTCTGCTTGGTCAATTCGGCTGTTGAAACTTGTGCATGCTTGTGAAGTTCTCGTGTTGTGTTTTTCAGCTCCTTCAATTCATTCATATTCCTCTCTAAGTTGTCCATTCTTGTTATCATTTCCTCGAATCTTTTTCAAATCTTTTTCAAGGTTCTTAGTTTCTTTGCACTGATTTAGAACATGTTCTTTAGCTCACTGAAGTTTCTCATTATCCACTTTCTGAAGTCTGATTCCATCATTTCATCACACTCATTCTCCATCCAGCTTTGTTCCCTTGCTGGTGAGGAGTTTTGGTCCTTTGTAGGAGGTGAGGTGTTTTGGTTTCGGTGTTTTCCTCCTTTTGTGCTGGTTTCTTCCCATCTTTATGGATTTATCCACCTGTCGCCTTAGTAGTTGCTGATTTTTCAATTGGGTCTCTGTGTGACGCCCAGATTGTTGATGATGAGGTATTTCTGTTACTTAGTTTTCCTTCTAATGGTCTAGCCCTCTGCTGTATGAGTGCTGAGGTCCACCCAGGCCCTGCTTGTCTGGGGTACACCTGCAGCAGCTGCAGAACAGTGAGGGATGCTACCAGTTTCTTCTTCTGCTATCTTTGTTCCAGAATGATGCCCGCCAAATGTCAGTCTGATTAGTCCTTTTTGGGGTGACTCTTGATATACAGGGGTCAGGAGCTGCTTGAGGAGACGGTCTGTGCTTTATAGGAGCTCCAGTGCTGAGCTGTGAGCTCTGTTGTTCATTCAGGGTTGTTGGGAGGATGTGTTTATGTCTGCTGCAACAGAACTCATAACCCCCCCTTTTTTCCCCTTAGATGCTCTGTCTCAGGAGTTGGGGCTTTTATGAGTATCTGTTGCACTGTCCTGCCCAGCTAGGAGGCAGTCTATTCACTATTTTCCTGCAGGCTCCACCTGCTGCAGCACAGGTCCACCCTGTTGCTGCGGGGCTCCTCTGCTGTGGCTTGCTCCGCCTGCTGTGGGCTCCATCTGTTGCTGGAGTCTCTCTGTTATGGCAGGTTGCCTCAGCAATGGCAGGCTGCATCAGCCCTGGGCGGTACTTCAGTAGGGGCAGATATTGCATCAGTAGTGGTGGACCCCTCCCCACCGGGCTGCACCATCCTAGATGCCAGCAGCAAAACTCTCAGCCCCAAGCGCCTCCAATCACTGCCCTGCTTGTCCCCATGAGGGTGGGACCCGCTGAGCCTGATCACCCAGCTCCCTGCCTCAGAGTCCGTCCTCTCTCTCTCTCTCTCTCCCAAGCTGAACAGTTGACTCTCTCACTGGTGCCCCAGTAGCCTGCTGATAGGGCACTGGGATCCATGTGATCTCCCATGCCACTGCCCACTGCACCGCTCAGATCACGTTTCCCAGGAATCTCCTGGTCTGGCTCATTGTCCAAGTCCCATTCAATCAGATGGACATGCCAATCTGCCCTTCCAAATCTCAGATTGCCGGTTTAACAGGGCACCCAGACCAGTAAGTTTTGTGCCCAGTGCCGCTGCCCTGTGGAACTGGCCAAAGCGGCCACGCAAGCCATCTGTACTAGCGTCCCGTGTCTCTCTCACACCTGGGACTTTCAATGTTTTATTTCATTGAGTTGATCTTCAACTTCTGATATTCTTTCTTCTGCTTGGTCAATTCGGCTGTTGAAACTTGTGCATGCTTCATGAAGTTCTCGTGTTGTGTTTTTCAGCTCCTTCAATTCATTCATATTCCTCTCTAAGTTGTCCATTCTTGTTATCATTTCCTCGAATCTTTTTCAAATCTTTTTCAAGGTTCTTAGTTTCTTTGCACTGATTTAGAACATGTTCTTTAGCTCACTGAAGTTTCTCATTATCCACTTTCTGAAGTCTGATTCCATCATTTTGTCACACTCATTCTCCATCCAGCTTTGTTCCCTTGCTGGTGAGGAGTTTTGGTCCTTTGTAGGAGGTGAGGTGTTTTGGTTTCGGGTGTTTTCCTCCTTTTTGCGCTGGTTTCTTCCCATCTTTATGGATTTATCCACCTGTCGCCTTAGTAGTTGCTGATTTTTCAATTGGGTCTCTGTGTGGACACTGAGATTGTTGATGATGAAGTATTTCTGTTACTTAGTTTTCCTTCTAATGGTCTAGCCCTCTGCTGTATGAGTGCTGAGGTCCACCCAGGCCCTGCTTGTCTGGGGTACACCTGTAGCATCTGTGGAACAGTGAGGGATGCTACCAGTTTCTTCTTCTGCTATCTTTGTTCCAGAATGATGCCAGCCAAATGTCAGTCTGATTAGTCCTTTTCTGGGTGATGACTCTTGATATACAGGGGTCAGGAGCTGCTTGAGGAGAGGGTCTGTGCTTTATAGGAGCTCCAGTGCTGAGCTGTGAGCTCTATTGTTCATTCAGGTTGTTGGGAGGATGTGTTTATGTCTGCTGCAACAGAACTCATTAACCCCCCCTTTTTTTCCCCGTTAGGTGCTCTGTCTCAGGGAGTTGGAGCTTTCTTTGTGAGTATCTGTTGCATTGTCCTGCCCAGCTAGGAGGCAGTCTATTCACTATTTTCCTGCAGGGGCTCCACCCTGCTAGCACAGGTCCACACT
The DNA here is from genome assembly GCA_021498475.1 of Saguinus midas. NCBI lineage: Eukaryota > Metazoa > Chordata > Mammalia > Primates > Cebidae > Saguinus > Saguinus midas. The sequence goes on along the minus strand of CM038400.1, from coordinate 117,263,609 downwards.
GTTGCTGCGGGGCTCCGTTCTGCTGTGGCTTGCTTCGCCCTGCTGTGGCTTGCTCCACCCTGTTGCTGGAGTCTCTCTGTTATGACAGGTTGCCTCAGCAACAGCAGACTGCATCAGCCCTGGGCGGTACTTCAGTAGCGGTGGATTGCATCAGAAGTGGTGGACCCCCTCCCGCATGGGCTGCACCATCCTAGATGCCAGCAGCAAAACTCTCAGCCCCTAGCGCCTCCAATCTCTGCCCTGCTTGTCCCCATCAGGGTGGGACCCGCCAAGCCTGATCACCCAGCTCCTTGCCACAGAGTCTGTCCTCTCTCTCTCTCTCTCTTCCTCTCCCCAAGATGAACAGTTGACTCTCTCACTGGCGCCCCACTAGCATGCTGATAGGGCACTGGGATCCATGTGATCTCCCATGCCACTGCCCACTGCACCAGCTCAGATCACGTTTCCCAGGAATCTCCTGGACTGGCTCATTGTCCAAGTCCCATTCAATCAGATGGACATGCCAATCTGCCCTTCCAAATCTCAGATTGCCGGTTTAACAGGGCACCCAGACCAGTAAGTTTTGTGCCCAGTGCCGCTGCCCTGTGGAACTGGCCAAAGCGGCCACGCAAGCCATCTGTACTAGCGTCCCGTGTCTCTCTCACACCTGGGACTTTCAATGTTCTATGGGCAAAAAAGATCTGTCCGAGAATGCGGCTAGGACTCACCCTCTGCATCTTCACTGAGAGCTGCAATCCGGAGTTGCCTCTACGTTGCCATCTGGGAAGTCCCTGCTCTCTGCCTTTCATATTCATCAGGCTTCATCTTCATAATTCTTCTGTGCTTACTTTTAAAATGAAAGTCTTCAATTCATCCCCTGCTTTGTTTTTTAAACAATCTTGAATACATTTCTTAAAGTCTAAAAATCTCCACAAAATAAAACTGTTAGCTATATATTGAGAGCTGAAAGTTTCAGAGTAAAAGAGTAACACTAAATTGGTGATGATATGAAACCTCAGCTGAAAACTTCTAATAGCTAAAGAAGAGGCATGATATTTCCATATATAGTTTCTTCTCTTTTACATGTGTATACATAAGATAGCCTGGAGTATTATATTCTTAGGATAATCAGAGCACTTCAAAAGTTGTTTATAATGTTTAGAAATTTAGACCTAACATCTTCGTGGTACAGACTAGACTTAGCTAAACAGAGACATTTGTTAGCCTGTTGTACATATTGTTTTACACAGATTTATTATATTATAAACTACCAAAGGAGAATAAAATAGTGTAAAACTACTTCGAGGAGGTATCTAATAAAAATAAGATAATTGTGGGCTTTCTACTACCCACACTAAATTTAGAATACTAATAAGGTAATAAAAAATCACTGGTATGCAAAACAAGCTTCACTGTAGTAAGAAGCATAAAAATACCAGATAGTAAATTTTAGTTAAAAATATTACCGTTCATTAATGAGCTCATAAACTGAAATGCTTAAAACCAAAGTACTTCAGTATCTGCTGTTTGGTTTCTAAAGGTTTTTTTGTGTGTGTGTTTTGTTTTGTTTCTTGCCCATGGCCATCTGCTTATTAAAACAACAGCCAAAGGTCAATGGAAATGTAAATGAATTTTATATACAGACATTTTATAGAGTTATATATTAATGCTTATAATTTATCATTGTAAATTATTCACCAAAATAAATAAAAAACAAAGGGTGAATTTGAAAGGAAAAAATATTAAGGAAAGTAGAATAATTGGAGTTTACCTAAGTCATAAATTAGATGAAAAATATTTGTAACCAGTAGGAGTTCCTCAGCCATTTCCCCACAGGAACAAAATGGGTACATACTGTGAATAGTAAGTATGGTTACCACTTGCTTGTGTACCTTTTGGAAAGCACAATAAGGGAAAGTCATAGTTAGGTTTAGAGCATGTGAATGTCTATCTCTTTCTGAAAGTGCATGAAGAAGTTGGGGGACTGATTCTCCAAGACAATGAAGCACAAACAAGAAGTATGTATGTAGAAGTCACAGTACTGAATTTTAGTTCTTATTTGGTCATTTAACTGTACAATACTCTGGCAGATACCTGAACTTGTCCAACTTCATCATCTCATCTGAAAGTATGAATATTAATAACTATCTCACCAAGTTGTTGTAAGAATCAGTATATTCAAATGCATAATGGGACTTGGGCAGGATTTGAAAATAGAAAATTCTCAATAAATGAAACATACTAATCTTATTAAGCTGTAATTGGCCATCAGCCATAGATAAGGGGATGTTCTCTCAAGAGTTAAAGAAAGAAACTTGACATTACAGTGGGTTTTTAAAAATTATTAGCACTTTTGGTTACATATGAAGTTCATGGTGGATTTTTCCAGTTCTGTGAAGAAATTCAATGGTAGCTTGATGGGGATAGTGTTGATTCTGTAAATTACTTTGGGTATCATAGCCATTTTCACAATATTGATTCTTCCTAACCATGAACATGAAAAGTTTCTCCATCTGTTTGTGTCCTATCTTATTTCATTAAGCAGTGGTTTGTAGTTTTCCTTGAAGAGGTCCCCTACGTTCCATACTAGTAAGTTGTATTCCTAGGTATTTTATTCTCTTTGTAGCAATTGTGAATGGCAGTTCGTACTTGATTTGGTTCTCTTTAAGTCTGTTATTGGTGTATAGAAATGCTTGTGATTTTTGCACATTGATTTTATATCCTGAGACTTTGCTGAAGTTGCTTATCAGTTTCAGGAGTTTTTGGGCTGAGGTGATGGGGTCTTCTATGTATACCATCATGTCGTCTGCAAATAGAGACAATTTGGTTTCCACCTTTCCTATTCGAATGCCCTTTATTTCTTTTTCTTGCCTGATTGCTCTGGCTAGAAATTGCAGTACTGATGCTGAATAGGAGTGGATAATATTGGCTGTTGGTTAGTCATAGCTTTTATTACTTTGAGATATGTTCCATCAATACCGAATTTATTGAGGGTTGTTAACATAAAGTACTGTTGAATTTTGTCAAATGCCTTCTCTGCATCAATTGAGATAATCATATGGTTTTTGCTTTTTTTCTGTTTATGTGGTGAATTATGTTTATAGACTTGTGTATGTTGAACCAGCCTTACATCCCCAGGATGAATCCTACTTGATCATGATTCATAAGCTTTTTAATATGTTGTTGCAGTCGGTTTGCCAGTATTTTATTGAAGATTTTTGCATCTATGTTCATCATGGATATTGGCCTGAAGTTTTTTTTTCTTCTTGAGTCTCTGCCGGGTTTTGGTATCAGGATGATGTTGGTCTCATAAAATGATTTAGGAAAGATTCCCTCGTTTTGGATTATTTGGAATAGTTTCAGAAGAAATGGTACCAGACCCTCTTTGTGTGTCTGGTAGAATTCGGCTGTGAACCCATCTGGATCTGGGCTTTTTTTGTGTGGTAGGCTCTTAATTGCTGCCTCAACTTCAGATCTTGTTATTGGTCTATTCATAGTTTTGGCTTCCTCCTGGTTTTGGCTTGGGAGGACACAGGTGTCCATAAATTCATCCATTTTTTCCTGGTTTACTAGTTTATGTGCATAAAGTTGTTTCTAGTATTCTCAGATGATAGTTTGAATTTCTGTGAAATCTGTGGTAATTTCCTTTATTGCATCTATTTGGGTGTTCTGTCTTTTCTTTTTATCAGTCCGCTAGTGGTCTGTCTATTTTGTTGATCTTTTCTAAAAACTAGCTTTTGGATTTATTGATTTTTGAAGGGTTTTTCGTGTCTGTATCTCCTTCAGTCCTGCTCTGA